>PVJO010023149.1:0-26666 GCA_004026905.1 Hystrix cristata | reverse complement strand
TCCTGTATCTATTATCTAGGCTACCTGCCCCCAGGGCAGCCCACACTCCCACCCCCCAATCTCAGGCTCACATCCTTGATCCCAGCAGAACAATGCCAAACCGATCAATGGATCAATTTAGTAATCACACACTCTAGATCCAGCTATCTCTTACCACATGAGGCTTTGGGGGGACATCTAGACACAAACCATAACAGGTATGGTGAGGCTCACTGGCCAGTAGATGACCCTCATTGTAAAGATAATTCACTATATTCATAGATCTCTGGAGAAGGGGGAAATCCATGCCACAAAATGCTGCAGGGGAAGCACTGTGTTGGTTGGGAGGTGGTGGGAGAGAGGAAAAGTATGGGCTGGAGTCTTTTCTGTGGTTGCCACAGGAAGGCATAGACAAGGCAAGGTGGGAAGACTTAGTACTAGATAGTTTGAATAATTTTACCAGGCTCTGGGGCATAGGGGATGGCCTGACCTGTCTGATATGTGGCCCCAGTGTGATTAGTCTTGAGTATAAGATCCACATACAGGAGGTCGGAGATGGTCCGTGCATTTGAAAGTCATGCTTCTGGGTACACTATTATTAACTTTAGCTGTGCTATTGTGGCTGCCTCTACATTCTGAATTGACTCAAAATGTTTCTGGCAATTTCTTCTAAACACAAACATTACAGTGGATCCTCATACCACTTATTCACTGGATCTTGCACTGTGTGACTTCTGCCTCTTCCCCAAAGTCAAAATAACCATGAAAGGTAAATGTTTTGAATTGATTCGGGACATCAGGGCAGCCACAAAAGAGCAACTAAAGACACTCACGAAAGAGCAGTTCCAGAACTGCTTCAGAAAATGGTAAGAAAGATGGGATAAGTGTGTTCAAAGCAAGGGGGTGTATTCTGAGGGAGTTTCATTGGAAATGTGTTTTTCACTGCACTAATTTTTAATAATTTAAGCATTCAGAGTATTCTTCGATTGCATCTCATAGAACACATGGCTCATATAGACCTGTTGATGGCTCCCATCTGAGACTGGGCTCCTTTCTTTGCTCAGCACTCATATACCCCAAGGATAGTGATAGTGAACCTCTTAGATCTTTCAATGATACAAACAGCCTGCTGCAGCACGTGCACCATAGGCACTAGGAGAGTCATCTCCACTTCCAGCTCCCACCGCTGGCTGCTCTGAACTTATTCTTGTCTCTATTATTCATGGTCACAGGCCAGCATTCTAGGGTGACAGCCTGCTCATCCAGAAAGACGATCTCATCACCCCTCCTCTGGAGGCCTGCCCCTCTTAGGGCGTCTAGCTCTCTTCCTGTGAGTTCTTGGACATCATCACATTAAAGAAGGAATTTCCTTTAGGCCAACCCCCCATACAAGGGAGGGGAATATAGTTACTCACAAGAAACCAGTCAACTGAGTCATCGGAACCAGGATCAACTCCCTCCACTGGGCTGGTTATTCACACTCAGAAATCTTATCCATTCATTAGTGTGGTGAGAACTGTCTAGTGACAGGTTAATTACATAGTTCTGGGTAATTAGGAAGTAAATATATGTTAAGAGGACACCACTGTCAGGATAAAAACTATTAGGAAGCCGTCTTGCATGGCAAATTCCACCTTCGTCTTTTTAACCCAAAGGGAATTTTTTTCATGGTTGCTTTGACAAAAATTTCTGCTCTTCCCTGAAGGCACGATGTTTTTACTTCTGGCTCTTATCCACCTCCTTCCCCTCCTGCCTCGGTATTGCCCCTTGCTGGTCTGATTTGGAGCTCTGCTTCTATTCTGGGGAAATGTTTCTAGCATCAAACCCTTTCCATGTGAGGTCTATAGCTCTAGAGTAGCTCATTAAGGTTTGTGATAAATTCACAAATTCTTAGGGACCGGGTGGGGGGGAGGTCAGTGAGATAGGAGAGAAGACATTTTGAGCAAAAATTCCACTTCTCCACTTCTAACGCTGCGTGGCTGTGTGAGAATGGAGGATCCCCCAGACTGTTTCCTTGGAAAGTGTAAATGCTGTTAAACTACAGTTGATTCCCCAGAGAGGAAAGATGCATTTACTCATTAATCTCACCCTTTGGGACTGGACAGCGTTGGTCTCTGCAGGGCTTTTCTTGGGCTTTCCCTGTGGGAGTTGAGGTACCTTCCAGCCTCCAAGACCTGGGATACTCAGCCCATGGGGAAAAGCCCGTGGACAGGACCCCAGAAATGTGACTGTCTTTCTACAATGGCCAGGGCCCCATCTATCATGCGTATTTGAGCAACAAGCGCAACAACGGAAGTTAAGTTGATTCTCTGTGGTGTGTGGTGAATGACCACCCACACGGGCATCCCGTAGTGGAGAGTGATCAAAAGAGTGAACACTTCTCTGTGTTTTTAAGCAATTTGCTTCACGTTGTTTTAGAATCCGGGTCTATACTTTGTCTAAAGTGCCATTCCTATTTGCAGTAGTATAGGGAATATTTAGCAAGTTTTGTAAGCTCTCAAACATCCTTCTTGAACTGGAAACATGAACACTTAGCTCAGAATCCAAGTTCAGCTATTTCTTCAGCTTTAGCTCCCTTTCTACTCCAGAGGCACCAGACCAAAAAAAAGAAAAAGCCGGTGAAAGGTGTGGCACCGGTCTTTATTTCATCTCTTCTGTGAATTTATTCATGAGTTCGACCAGTGGTTACTGACTGTCAACTAGATCCAAGTGCTAAGCTAGGTGTTGGGTCTACAACCCTAACCAGCTGAGCTAACCGGCCACCCTGGGTCTACAACTCTAAGCCAGTTGGTCACTGCTTTTAAAGAGCTCACCCACAAGGTGAGAGATGGGGAAGCGGCGGTTACAGACAGTCAGGCTCTGCAGGTGGGCAGAAGCCGTGAGGACTGAAGAATCAAAGCCTCGCCGGGCTGCAGGAGTAGCGCCATGCCTACGAGGCGGGCAGAGTTTGGGAAAGGCTCAGGTGAGCACGTGAAGCTGTTCCTGGGCCATGAATGACGTGTTTAAGGTCACAGCAGGCACAGAAGCAGGCCTGGAACCAGGTCTTCTGGTGCCTTGGTAAGGCATGTGGTATCTGGCACACTGCTGGATGCCAGCAGTTGCCGAGTAATTGCAAGGTAAGTCTAAGTCTGGCTTCTGTGTTGTGACCACTAGAGCGGCAAACAGGAGACAGAGTGACACTGGGCAGTCAGGGAATGGGCGATGACTTGGGTCAACCTACAGGGCATGAGGTAGGGCAGCTGTGCAGACAGTGTCGGTTTCAAGGCTGCTGTCTGAGGGTTGGACACATCACGGTCAGTAAAAAGTTGCCTTTTTTCCTGAGGATTTACCTGGATGCTAAAACACACCTGGACACAATGGGGGGAAGGAAATGGATCTGGCACAACATGTTGGCTAATTTTTTTTTTTTTTTTTTTTGTGCTGGAGATCTAACTCAGGGCCTTGTGCTTTGCAAGGCAAGCACTCTAACCACTGAGCTAAATCTCCAGCCCCATTTGGCTAATCTCGGCACAGATGCGATATCTTTTGAGAGACCCCACTGCCCACTCCCACTGTGGGATGGGGGAGGGCTGGCCTGTGGCTCCCTTTCTGTTGGCTTCTCCAGTTGGCAGGATGTGACAGAGCCCAGGAGGCTCACTGGCCAGCCCCAGCTCTGCCTCTGAGTGGCACTGTCCTCCCAGCCTCACCTGCCTGAATATTGGCAGGAGCCTTTCCAAATATGAACTGACGTTCTCTTAAGTAGCCAGGCTTCCTGGTGACATCTCCTGACGTGACATTAACGGGGAAAACAGCAAAATGCATCCCCCGGGCCTTGAGCCATTGATTTCTTGTTTAGGCCCTTAGCTAAGCATTGGCAACAGATGTGGCGCATTTGATTAGGTTTCTCCACCACAGGACTCATGGGAGAAAGCGAAAGGATGCAAAGGAATTGGGGAGGCAGAATGGAGTGGCTTAATCCCTCAAGTCTTGGTTTTGAAACAGGAGCAGGAAGTGAATACAAGGAAGGGCAAAAGGCTGTGAGACTGAGTGAGGAGCCATTTCTTTTCTTCTTTTCCTGTTGGGAAAGAGCAATGTATTAAGCTCACCTTCCAAAGTAAAATACTCATCAAAGTATGGGCAAAGCCCACCCCAGGACCCATAGGGCCCCTTCCCCCAAATACCCGCTGTATCTCTTTTCAAGGATAACAATTAAAATGTATGCCTCTGGAATGCTCCCCAAACTCTGTTGATCATGTACTTCGGCATGGACATCAGGGTTATACTCACCTCCAACTTCAAAGTCTACCCTTTACAGTGGTTAGCACTGATTTATCCTGTAATACAAACTGACACTCTACCCCTTCATTTTCTGGTTTTTTTTTTGTTTTTGTTTTTGTTTTTTTTTTTGGCCACAGGATCACTTAAGTTGCCCAGACTCATCTTGAACTCACAGTGACCTTTCTGTCTCAGCCACCCCAGAGCTGAGATTACAGGCTGGTACCACCACACATGGCAAGACTTTCCCTTTAAGGAAAGAAAATCTGGTAGCTGGGGAGTACCCACAGGAGTTTCCACCCATTAAAAGTTTTCCTGTAGTTGGGTAGAGCTTAATTTACTCTCCTTCAAAAATCCCTGAATTACTATGAAGTATATTCCTTGTTCTAGCACCATAAATAAAGCATCTTCACAAAAGACTAATATTTATATTATCACCAGGAATAGAACAAAAAACACACCCAGTGAAAGCTGCTGGTGGTAATCAGCAATGCCATTTCTGTTGTAGTTCCTGGAGCTCTTAATGCTGCAGCACACCAGCCCCAACCCTGAACTTGACTTTATTTAAATACACATATCTGTGTGTGTATATATATCTCACTTCCTGACTACATATAGATAGATAGATAGATATTATCTCTTTAAAATATTAAAATAAATTACATCTTTGCACAGAATACAGACATTAATTCTGTTTCCAGGAGATTTGTCAAATCAGTGGCCTGTGTTTGCATAACAAGCTCTTTGGTTATGCTGTGCAGAATATAAATTACCAGGTTGTCAGCTCGGATGAAAATCGCAAGAATTTCAATAGTGTTGCTTCCATTGATTAAGACGAGCTTTATATTATGTGACCAGGTAATGTCTCTACATAACTGATTCTGCCTGGAAGTGGCTGGAAGTGTAGGGAAAAGGAAAATCCCATCTAGAATAAGGAGTCGTGCTATGACTGGAAAGCTTCCTACTTTCCCATTGTCCCCCATTTTCATTTTTAGAAAACTTAGGAAACAGGGCTTTTTCCTTCCTACTTTCACTGAATCTCTTTTGCCCTCTCTCTCTGTCTTCCTCTCTCTCTTTGTTTCTCTCTCTCTCTCTCTCTCTCTCTCTCTCTCTCACACACACACACACACACACACACACACACACAGCTTCTGTTCTGGGTTTTAAATTATTTGGTGGAATGCTGTACTATTTCCTGCCAGATTTGGAGGACAATGTTTTAATGCATCTGAATTTTCCTGAGTTTTAAGACATAGATGGCTCAAAACAGGCTTATTAACTTCAAATTCCCAGGAAGGAGGATTTGTTCCATCTTTAAGTGTTGTAAATATGACCTCTAAAAACAGTTAATATTTCTTAATGCCTAGTATGTGCCAGATACCATGCTAGGAGCTTTATGTGTATTATGTCATTCACTTCAACAACTCTATAATAGGCACTGTTCTCATTTTCCCTGTCGAGATCCGGAAACTGAGAGGAAGAAATATTTGAAAACTTGCCCAGGGACCAGCGGCAGGAAGCTGCTGACCTGGGGCTTGAACTCAGGTCTTTCTGGATCAAAAGCTCAGGTCTTATACAGGCACACACTCTGGGCTGTGTGAGATCTTGTTGCATTAATGCAGCACGAGGCTCCTGACCTACACTCCAGAGCAGCCTGTTCAGGTTTGACACCTGGCTCATGGGATCTTGTGGGGTTGAATAAGGGATCGCAGGGGCGTTCTCAGACAGATTCACCTACGGGGTGCAGGAATTTAAAAAAGAATTAGAGTGCTCCAGTACTTCCTGCTTCTGTTCACCCTACTGCTCTGTTCACCGAAACTCACACTGAGATTCCCTCATGAAATTTGGAGCTAATTTCCTGGTCCACCTGCTCATTTTATACATGAGGGTACTGAGATCCAGGCAAAGGGAGGGATGTGAGCTCATGGGTGACTCAGTTCAGGACAGAGCCAGGGTTGAGACCCTCCCTGGTTTTCCAGCTCCTTGTCTATGGTTCAGAAAGAGCTTGTCTGGACTGGCTTTGGAGTGGAGCAGAAATGGGCCAGGATGAGCTTCCGGGGCCATGCTGAGTGGTGCTGTGGCTCTGGGTTGGAGAGTGACACAGCCAGCCGAGACCTGAGTGGATGCCCCATCTCTGTAACTGATGCGGTGTGTGGACATAGCAGACGTCTGGCTTGCTCCCTTTGGCTCCAGAACGCCAGCTCTATATGTGTTTGTATGCTGCTTTGTTACAATCACGGTGGTTTTTTCATGATCATTTTCGATTGCAAAATACACCCAGAGCAGTTTTCACAAAGCTATAAAATTCATCTCTGCTCTGTTTCCTTTTTGAAATGTTCAGTTCAGCAAGATCAAAGGCCAATGGATAGAAGGAAATTTAACTCAGATTTCAGCTGTCCTTTTCCCAGTCTCAGTATTTCTCTATCCAAATTACATTTATATCAAAAATGTTTCTGTCCACAATTTTCGTGACAGTACATAAAAGTCATCTCTTGGTTGAGCAGACACAGGAAAACTTCCTGGGTCTTTCTTCAATGTTCACTGCACTCTTTGTTCGATTGAACCTGATTGTCTCCTAAATAATAGCAATAGTAACCACGATCAAAATACATTGCTTTTATTTTCCCATTTAGCAGCAGGACTAAATTGAGCTGACACCACATGTGTCCAAGTGGGTCTGGGGAATCCTCGAACAGATGATTTTAGGAGCGTTTTTTCTACTGATGCAGAGCATAGACTTTGGAACTAGTAAGCTGTGGTGTGGCAGAGATTCCTACTTGCTTCTTAACAGTCATAGTTTACCTTGAGTAGTTAACGGAGCCCAATTGTTATTTAGGCATATTGTATCTGAGATAAAAGACTATATCTCCCAGAATCCCTTGTGATTAAGTAAGGCCGGGTGGCTAACTTCCAGCCAGTGAATGGGGAGAGGGTTTACTCTTTCCATTCTTTACATGGCTCCTTGAATCAGAGGTGATAATGAGAGCTCTAAACATGTTTTAGGATCATGAAGATAAGGACCACATCTTATCTAACAGATACTGCTGTTAGATCTTAAACACTGTGGAGCACAGAGCTAGAAGGAACTTGATTTCTGGTGACTGTAGATTTGTTTGATACTTCTCGATTGCTACTTCTGGACTTCTTTTACTCAAGAAAGAAATAAACCTCTACTATGTGAAACCACCATTTTTAAAGTCTTGTTCCACGTAGCATGAGTCTGATGCTGGGTTCAAATATTAACCTTTAAACTTCAAATTCTGCATGAGACTGACAGGTTTCCACTTTTATAATTTTCTGAGTTTTTCTGAGAATGAGACATTTAATAAATGCCCATTAATGCCCAGCCCAACGCAGTCCCTGCTACTTTTTTCCTTCATGTTTTCAGAGTGGCATATGCTCAAGTAGCTGGGTATAAAAACCATGCAGTACAAAAGTTTACAGCAATCAGTAGATGAATTCTCCGGCTAGGTGGTCATACTACAAACATGAAACCTTATTACTCAATTCAGCTTGACATTGGTAAAATGAACGATCAGAATTTTAGTTTCTGCCTCACTCCAAGGTTGGCGTTTAGCCATAATGCAAGCTATAATATTCTTTTTTACAAAAGCATAATACTTTTTCACAGTTGCCCTGTTTTATGTTTGCTGAGGAAATACAGGATTTATTGCATGTTTTCTTCAGATTCTGTGCTTGTGAAAAGGTTTAGCTTGCTCCCTTCAATATCCAAATTCTTTTTTTTTTTTTTTTTTTGGTGGTGCCGGGGATCGAACTCAGGCCCTTGTGCTTACAAAGCAAGCACTCTAATCACTGAGCTAAACCCCCAGCCCCTACAGATCATAATTCTTAAAGTCACATAATCTTCACTTGCAGACCTAGCTCAGAATGTACATTTTTTTCTCTCTTGATTTGTCTACTTTTGCTTATCTGGGTAATTACCCACGTTCAAGCCCTTTCTGACACTTTCTGGCTTAATAGTAAGAACACTTTTCGGATAAACTTGTAGGTTTCTCCAATTAGAGCCTCTTTGAACTTCTATTTCTCCCCCAACCCTTGTGTCCTACCTCATTTCACTTTATATCCAGTTTATTTAACACACTGGTAGCATGAGTATTTTTTTAAAATTTAGACATTTTTCTGTGTGCATAACAATGTGCATTATGTTTACATAGAATTTATTTGATGTTTACAATAAGCTTGTTTGAAGGGTGGGGAAAATGGGCACTGTTAGCCTCATGTTTGTCAGGAAGAGACACAAAATCAGAGGAATTAAAGCCTTATATAAAAGTCATGGGTATTGTGCTTGGTGGGGTTGGGCCCAGAACCTCATATCCAGATTTCAAATCTCATGTTTCTTTCATTATGTGCCAAAATTCCATCCCCAGATTTGAAAACCACTCATGTAAGCTGCCTATCAATCAGATCTCACACTTCTATTGTGATTGCTGCTGCCTCTTCCAGACAGACATTCATTCTGATCCACATAGATTTTTTTGAGGATGAAAAATTTGTCACATTTTGTATTTAAATAACATTTTTATACTTTCCCAGTGCTTTCTTATATATACACTTTCTTATATATGCACTTCTTGTCTACAAGGTAGATAAGACCGGCATTTATTTTTTTCCCATTCTCCATTGAAGGAATGAATGTTGAGTAATCTAAATGATGCACTCAAGATCACAGGAAAATTAGTGACAGAATCGGGACTGGGTCCTCCAGTTAGAGAGTTACACTTGCATGGGATGGGTATGGGAAGTAGCCCCTTTTGAATTCTATAGCAAATATAGGTCAGATCCTGTGCAAATAATCAGTGACTCAGGCACTCCTAGAATTCTCTGTGAGGGAAGGCAGATCCTCCATTCCCTCCCCCTCCCCTGTCACTTTCTGGCCAGTCACTTGGCTCCCTACTGAAGCTGCTGTGCTTGGTCCAGAGCTGATCAGTGCTGAGGAGAGGCAGTAGAGAGCGGTGTCTGGATGATATCCCCAGGTCTAGGGCAGGCTTCAAGGGGACGGGGGCTGGTCTGCCTCTTTGTTCCTGAGAATGAGTCTAGGGCATAGAATGAGCTCCAGATTTTGAGCCTCAGCCCCACTGCTAACCTGCTCAGGGGACTAGTTTTGAAGTGCCTGCATTCATTAAATTAGGTCTTTGGTACTATAACAAAGTACCAAAAACTGGTGGTTTACAAGACAGAAACTCATATTTCTGGAGGCTAGAAGTACAAATTCAAGGTTGGTTTTTTTCTGAGGTCTTTTTTCTTGGCTTATAGGTGGCCATTTTCTTCTTTTGGCTTCTGTGATCTTCCACTTGAACCCACTGTGTCCTGATTTGCTCTTCTAATAAGACATCAATCATTTTAGGGTAGGACCCATTACAATGCTTCATTTTAACCAAATTACTTCTTTAAAGGACCTTATTTCATGATATAGCCATTTACTAGGAGTGAGGACTTAACCATATACTTTTTTGAGAGGGACACAATCCAGCTCGCAACACCGCTCAAATGTAGTTATCAGCAGAATTACACAAGAGACTTAAAAAATTAAAAGGTACTAAATCTCAAAAGTTCTGAAAACCACAAGAGAAAGAGCCCTGGGATCTGTGTCAAGAGCTCCCCCAGTGACAGGCAAGCTTGACCAGTGTGGGACCCTCTGTTCTAGACAGTGTCCAAGATCTCTTTATCTTTAATGGTGTTTGTGCTTCAGAATGGGGCGACCTGAAGGGAGACACATTCTTATATAGATGCTGTCTGCGGCGGGGTGGGACAGGGGTGCAGGCTGTACAAGGGCATGTCCAAGGGCCCTGCAAGGCTTCCAGCTACTCCTTCATGTACAGAACAATCGAGGGAGATGTGGAGAAGGAGCTGCCCTTCTCTGGAGGTCGCTCTCAGCATCACAGAAGCCTAAATTTTATTTTTTGCTTCATGCTTCTGAATATTATTTTGGTGAGTTAATGTGAGCTTTGGACTTGTGAAAGTAAATTTTGTGTGTCAGCTTGACTGGTCTAAGGGATGTCCAGATAGCTGGCAAAATGTTCCTCGGTGTGTCTGGGAGGGGTCTTCCGGAAGAGAACAGCATTTGGCTTGACAGACTGAGTAAAGAAGACCCCTCCTCCGGTTGGCGCTGTGGTCCCCAGCGGAGAAAAGAGGGCAAAGACTCTGTGCTTGAGCTGGGACATTCCACTTCTCCGGTTCTAGACACCGACACTTCTGTTTCTCAAGCCTTCAGACCCAGGCTGAGTCACGCCACAGGTAGCTAGCTGGTGGCAGATCATGGGACTTCTTAGTCCCTATAATTAGTGAGCCACTTCAACTCTCTCCCCCACCAACCTCATAGGACACATATAGATATATATGTTTACCTATATAAAATTTTATATATACCCTGTATATGTTATTTTATACACCACACACACACACACACACACACACACACACACACACACCCCTTATCAGTTCCATTTCTTTTGAGAACTCTTACAAAGACGGGACTAAAAATAGGGTCCCAGAAAGGATGAGAGAAGAGATTCTGGAGTGGAAAAGATCAAGATTCTCATTCACACAGCTTTTGCCAACCAAAGCAAAGACTTTGAGGGTAATGTTTCTGTTGAAAAGACCAAGGACTTTGAAGACAAACAGATCTGGTTGAAGTCTCATTCCTGCCACTTACCAGGTGAAGGATACAGGGCAGGTGACATGGAGTTTTAGAGATCTGATTTCTTCCTCCAGGCATGGTGCTGGGGGCATTGTAAACCTGAATGGGTGGAGCATTCATGGGAGCTCAACAGGATGAAGTGTGTACAGAGTTTCTTTCAGTGCTGGGCAATTAACGGGGTTTGCCTAATCGGTCAATTATTTGCTCTTCTAAAACCACAATTCCTTCCCTGTATTTTCCACTGGGTCTCACAGTAAAGGTAGGGCAGGGGAAGAGAGGAATAAGCAGCAGGAGAAGAGAGGAGGAGGTACGGAAAAGGAGAACAGGCAGAGCAACATCGCACTCCAGACCTGTAAGAGAGGATGCCATCTCAGAGGGAGGAAGGCTGCCTAATTGTTGGGGTCTTATATTCATTTTCTAGTTGTTAAACAAAAGGTTTCTCCCTCAAAGAGTACACTTAACTTGGTATTAAATGTCCATAGCGGCCCAAAGTTACATTCTCTTTCAGTTTTGTTATAACCTTTGACCTATCGGTTAGAATAGCCAATATTTATATTTGCTGAATCACTTTTTAAAACAAATGAGTGATTTGCTAACAGAGTGAACTGCAACATTAAGAGCTAGGTTTAATCGTCAGTTCCATTTTCCACATCAGTTCTAATCTGTGATGGAAAACCAAGCCAAAGCTCAGAGGTGAATCCAGAGCCTTGAAAATATGGGGCTGGCAGGGCAAGCAGGGTGTGGAGTAGTAGAACGGGAATGGGGCAGGCTGTAGAAAACACATCGAATTTGACTTTAAATTGTTCTCTGCTTGTTCTCAACATCGGCCTTTTTTCTGCAATTGGGTCATAGATTCCTAGAGGCAGGCACAGTGGCTGGGACATCTGCATCCCCCATAGCACTTTTGTGCCATTGACACAGAGCAGATGGCCAGGCGAGTCCTTGATAGGCTGAGTGGAAGGGGCGTGGCCATGAGGATGAGAGCTTCCCTCATCCGGGGTCCTGAGGATGGGGCGCCCTGTGCCTGGGAGGCGCTGTGATCCGGCTGGGTGTGGAGCTCAGTCATCACGTGATGTAGATGTAGAACTGAAGCCACGTGACTGAGGACTCACTGCACTTCGTCTCCACAGGCTCTCCACCCCACGAGCGCATCCCGGCAGCCCGAGGGAGCTGGTTACAGTTCAATTTTATTTCTTTTAATTTTACGAGCGAGAATTCCTGGGTTGATCAACATGAAAGAAAATGGTAATTTGTGAAGTTTCTTTTCTTCCCTGTACACTCTCCTGGGTTGTTTACCACACCAGAAAGTGCCTTCCTTGCAAGGTGCTTTTCTCACTCAGCATAGATTCTTCTGTGATTAATTTTGCTTTATTTATTTATTAATCTCTCTCCTGTAGTGTTTTGATGGTTCTCTTCCTTGACTCTTTTCATTGTGGATCATTCGCTTTACACTACTGTTTCCTCAGGGTCACGACTGTATATCCATCTGGTTAGTAGCATTGCTATGGCTGAATGTTTGCATCCCCCCCACAATTTGTGTGTTGAAACTTAACCCCCAGCGTGATGGTACTAAGAGGAAATGCCTTCGGGAGGTGGCTAGGTCCTGGAGGTAGAGCCCCCATGGATGAGTAATGTCCTGGTGAGAGGCCTCTTCGGTTACATGAGGACAAGGGAGAAGCCGCAAGAGGGAAGAACAAGCTCTCGCTGGACATGAAATCTGCTGGCTCTTGATCCTGGACTCCCAGCCTCCAGAGCAGTAAGAGATCCATTTCTGTTGTTGGTAAGCCACCTGATTCAGTTTGTTTTGTTACAGCAACCTGAATGGTCAAGGAGAAATCCCTTGCATTTGTACCAGCTCTTCCCAGAATCAAGAACTCCGGCTTTCAACACCTTAAGTGCTTCTCTTCCGAACATTTTTTCCCTCAGCCTAAGGCTGCTCTGGTTAAACACCAGGGGCCCAGGCGGGACAGTGCCCCTGATTTCCTGCAGGCCCTTTTGGAGTTATATCTGTACAGATACTGCTTCCTTTTCCTTCTGTCTGCCTCCCCCCCAGCCAAGGACAGAACAAAGGAAAGGGCATTAGAGACCAAACTCTCGCTCCATCACTGAACCAATCGACAAGGTCATTTCCTTGCCCAGCCTCAGGGCTCCCATTCATAAAACCGAAAATGCCTTTTTGCAGCTTGTGGTGTGGGGAAGGTGGGGAACAATGGACAGTCATCTACCGTGGTGCTGAGCAAGCCTTGAAAATTGTCCTTGGTTGTCTCCTGTTCAGTAATGTCTTCCTTGGGCCTTCTTTCTTCTTTATCAAGGTTTTGGCCCCATGAATCGTCTCTCCTTTTCCTCATTTTCTGTGTGGCTCAAAGTGTGGACAGAATCATAGCCGAAAGCACACACCAAGGACACAGTTCGAAGAAGTGGACAAGCCTTCGTTTGGGGAGGAAATGGTGCTCACATTCAGGTCGCTGGAAAGTTGCCTTTTGATCTCCACAAAACCTTTCTACCACCTCCTCCTTTTCTAATTAAGTCCAGTTTTCTTCAAACATCAGCATTTGGGATGAGTCAGAAATACTTCTTCTCCCATGGTATTATTTTTTTTCTGCTTTAATTACCAGTATTGCAACAGTATGTTTTCTTGCTGTTTTTCTTTCAAGTATATTTTATTTCAGTTACATTACAGTTTTAAAAGGCTTTTGAGTGGGAGCCAGGGAATCTAACCATCATTTTCAATATGGTTTCTATGGGAAAATACAATGCCTACTTCCCAACAACCTTCTGAAACATGAATGTGTAGAACACAGCTTGCTTATGAGGTGAAGGTGGTCTCTTCAGCTTTGCTTTTCTGAGAGCAATTTCATATTATTTACTACATTCCTTTGATCTATTATAGTAGCCTGGCAGGGCAGGACCCTGTTGGCCAGAGGAGTTAGACCAGTGGAATTAGGTCACATAGCAGACTGAGATCCAGGTCTCCAGGTTCTTGACTTTAAGTCACTTCTTTCCTTGACCAGCAGACTTTTGAAATGAATGCCCCTGGGGAGGCCAGTGCATTGTGCGTGCACCTGCCTTTCTGGATTCATCAGAGCTGGCCAGCTATGCTGGACTGCTAAGATTGTCCCCTCAAGCCCTGCCCTGCTCCCGAGTCACAGCCTCAGCATCCTGGCTTTGGGGAACAAGGACCACTCGCAGCCCCATGACAAGACCACAGGGCCTGTGAGGCTGTGTGGGGAACAGAGGTGACTAACGCCTATCACCCACCAGGCCGTGTCACTGGACGCTGCCAGTGCTAAACTGTGTTGGTTCATTTCTCCAAAGGACATTTGCCGAAGGCCTGTGACATGACTGCACCAGGTCCAGAATGACACAGCTGTGAGCAAATGCAATGGAGGTCCCTGCTTTCACTCACTGCACAGTCTGCCTGGGAAGACATGTAAGCGAATCAGGCACAAAAATGTAGTAAAGTGCTAGCACAGAGCTACATACTGATGCACCCTGGGGTAGGTACGGTCAGAATCTCTCCTTCTGAGGTCAGGGTTTTCACTTTACAAATTACGTGAGCTTTCTCATTGCTGGACACAGCATCTGACTCACAACCTAAAGGAGCAGAGTTAACACATTTTCAGGGAATTCAGTCCCTGTTTAGCTGACCCTGTGGCAGAAATACCACGGCCGAAGGGCCTGGCAGAGCAGGTCCTTCCTTAATTCACGGTGACTGGGAAGCAGAGGAGGGGAACACGGCCAGAGAGCAAGGACGAGGGACCCGGTGCAGACTCCAAGGTCGTGCCTCCATGACTTACTCACAAACAGCCAGAAGTGTGTGCCACCCATTCGCTAGGCAGATCTCAGACCCAATCAGGTTGATACTCTACCGCAACCACCATGCAGATACCAGTCAGATAGATGCTCTGTGCCCTGCACTGTGCTAGGCCCTGCATGCGGTGAATACGTCATGAGCTTGACCTTCAAAGTGCTCACAATTAAGTAAAATTGAGTCACGGGGGTAGGTAGATGCTGTATCAGTCAGTATTGTGGTGTAACAAACCATCCCGCAACAATGTAGTTTCAAACAATAAACATTTGGTGTGTCTCACAATTCTCTGAGTCAGCTAGACATCTCTTCTGTCTGGGTTGGCACTGCTGATCGCTGTTGTCGGCTGGAGCTGGGCCGGGACTGGATGTTCTGGGCTGGCTTCACTCTCAGGTCAGGCGGCGTTGGGCTGGCTGCTTTATGGGACCTTAGTCTGGTGACTCGTAACTGAGCCACACAGTTTTCTGAACATCCAGGATGTGAGACTCTTCACATGACTGTCTCAGGGTTCTCACTAACAAAAGTCACTGCCAACTCCATGACGCAGCCCTTTGTAAATCTCTGCTTGCATAACGTTTGTGATCAGCACAATTGTGGAGGCAAGTTCTATGGCCAATCCTGCAGTCAGGAGGTTAGTGAACAACACAAGGAGGTGTGGACGTACTGTGCGCCATAATGCTCTGATCTGCCACACACGTATAAGTTAAAGCATTAGTGTAGTGTGATACATGTAAAGCAGAACCCATTGGCACCAAAGAGAAGGGAGGAATTAACACAGGGGGAGGTAGGACCAGCTGATGTAACTTTCCATCTGGTGGATGACAAAGTTTGCCAAAGAGGGGGAGGAAGGTGGGGCATGGGACATGCTGATAACACACCTCAACGGTAGAGGTGAGTACGAACTGAGGCTCACTGCCCGCTGTCTTTTGCCGCCAGCTTCCAACAAATGATTCCATCCTCTTCTTGTTTTAATATAAACTGGGCTTTCAGAAATATTTAGCCACTCTCAAATTCTGATATTTTTCAATATTCTAATGTAATGCCATGAAAAAAATTCATGTAATCAGTTTATTGAACTTTCTGCACTCATCAGGACACACAAATGATTTTATTTTTATCCAGTTACTACCTTCAAGGATGTTTGATGAAATTCCCTCTCCTAGCTCTTAAATAACATAATGGGAAAATATAAAAGCTTCCTGGTCATTTTAAGCTATATAAACCTAGCCCATCTAGAAATGCAGGGATAATGCAATATTAAGTGTCTGATAACTATTATTGAACTGCCATAAAACCTGACATCATATTACACATCTCTTTGACCACTGACAGTCTCTCCCTGATTAGAGAGTAAACTCTGGGAGGACAGGGCCCAATTTTCTGTGTTTACGCTTGAATTTCTAGGGCCAAGAAAAATGCCAAGTAAATAGCAGACATTCAACATCAAGTCTTAGGATGGAATAATGAATGTGAGTCCCAATAATTACAGATAGAGAATAGAAATAATGAAAAAGCGTTCAGGACAAAATGCAAGCTAACATCATGACAAAAGTTTTAATGTAGTGGAACAGACAGATATTTCCTTAATTTGATAAAATGTCTACCTCTAGCTCCGAGCCAAGATTATGCACAACAGTATGATTATGCACAGCAAAGCATTCCCATTAATGTTGAGGATGAGATAAGAATGTCCACTACTGTAGGTATTCACTAACGTAATTACATATGAGAAAGAAATAAGTGGTATAAATAGTGGGAGAAAAAGGAAGTAATTAGTCATCACAGATTTCATGTATTTAATACCCAGAAAAGTCAAGTGAACCATCTTTAAACCATTATGAACCACAGAAGAATTGGTCAGAAGGTTGATAGAAAACAGTATTCAGATATCAGAAGTCTTCATATCTACAAATAATCAGAGAACAAAAGAGAAGAAAGACATTGGTTATAATAGTCCTGCAAGTGATAACATACATAAAATTATTGCCAAGTTACGGTAATTGGAAGAGCGTGGTACTGACACATGACCAGAAAGATCGGCGCACTGGAGAAGGTCCAACCCCATCAGGAAATAGCATGCAGGGACAATAACAACAGCCATGGTGGGTACGTAGAGATTTTATGTTCCAACCTGACCCTTGAACCCCTGTGATCAGGAGCCGGAGGTCATGTCGTCACCTCTTGTGCTATCCTGTGTCTCTCTCTGGCTGTAATTACATTTGAAATAAGTGGTAGGAAGTAATTTCTTCAGTGAGTAATGTTGAAACAACTGCATAGCTATCCAGAGAACAGCGAAGTTCATTACCAAATCATCCCTTATCACAAAATAATGTTCCAAAGACCTAAATATGTACCCAAAAGATGCTGGAAGAATACATGAGAATTTCCCATTGTTACTGTTAATCATCACAGAGTGGGAAACATCTGTTTGTGGCACAAAACTCAGCAATCTTAGCAAAAAAAAGGACTGGAAAATTGGAATATGTAATTATAAAAACTTCTTCATGGGAAAACATAATAACTGGATTAAAAGTAAATAACAAAAGAAAATATGGGTAACATATCACATTTATTATGTATGCCTCAACAACCCCCCCAAAAGGAAAAAAGCCTAGTAGTCATATCCAAATGTCAGAAAAAGATGAGACTGCATAAAAGGAAATACAAAGGACTTAAATATTAAAATACACTGAACCTCACACATGAGAAACCACATTAATACTATAAGATAGCTATCATAGATAAAAGTAAAAAAGTCTGGTGATGCAATATGTTAGGCAGGCTTTGAATAAGGGGGATGCTTATCTATAGCTGGTGGAAACGAAATTCATATACTCTTTATCAACATTAAATACTCAGACATTTTGGCTCATCAATTCCACTTTTAGCAATCTGCCCTGCAATTGCATTTGCATGTAGGCAGGATGTTGTTTGCATCAGGTTGTTTAATATATCAATACACATTACAAGGAAAGAATATGGATAACTCAAATGCCCTTCAATAGGGGCCTAGGTGAATAATGATACTGACTCTCAGTGGGATGCTCTGTCTCCATTCAGTAGGAAGGAGATTTCAGGCATTGATATAGGAACATCTCCTGAAAAAATTGCAACGTCGTGTGTAGAGTATGCAACCAATTATGTGAAAAAAGTGAATTTCTCTCTTTCTGGAAACTGGTCTGCAAGCCATTATTAGGATAAGAATTAACAGGCCTTTGTACAGAATAAGAAGTAGCACACAATGTCCTTAAAGAGAAATAACAACTCAAAACAAAATACAGGTGGCTCCCTTTGGAGAAAATGAGGAAGTGTGTACTTTTGTAGATGAGCTGTAAGCCCTGCTTAGATGTCTGTGCAACACTAAAGATTCATATGAGGTGGGGGCAATACTCCCCTTTGTAGGACTGTCCCCCTGACTGCAGACCATTAGTCATGCCTGCCCCTCTCTTTAAATGCCAGTCTTTCAGTGGTGATAGCTGGATCAGTTTCCGAAATAAACCTGGTAAGACTCACCTGCTTCCTTCACGTCTAAAAGGCTCGAAAATATTCAAGTCAGTGTTTGTATTGCTTCCTTTCTTTCTTGGAGACATCTGCAGACTAGGAGGTGTATTCATCAGAACTGTCCATGAGCATGCCTGGATATCCTGCACTTCCACACTTGAGTCTACCATGTAAAGGCTTAAGGAAGAGGAAAGGAGAGCGAGGCGTGGGGGAGGAACAGAGGGATCAATGAGGGGACCTGTTTTTGCGGAGGCGTCGATGCATTCAGAGTTGGGAGTATGCTCAGGGGAAGACTGGGGATGCATATGAGCAGGGGAGCAGGGTTGCACTGGCTCTCTGGTGCACATTTTCCCTGTAGCATGTGGCACACTCCCTCCATCTCATCCGTCTGAGCCCTGGGCTGGCATCTCTGAGCAATGGATGCTGGGCCTTGGGATATACATAAAGGGTATATGATAGAGGGGTGCCTGGTTAGAGAGGCCAACATAGGCAGTCAACCCAAGAAAGGATGAGTTCTCTCCCCAAAACAGGGCCCCCATCTCATTGGCTGAGGGTCTTCTGCTTCCTCACCTGGATGACTTTTCCCCTCCTATGCATGGTGAAGGTGAAATCCTACAAATCTGCTGTCAGCACCTAGCTCCTGTCCATCCTGGTCTGACAGGATGTGGCCAAGCAGTCAGCCCACAGTGGAAAAGGCCTCACCTGGAAACACAGCCCCCATCTCCTGTGCTCAGGGACCCTGGGACCATAAGGGTCCTTCCTGTCCCCATAGTAGTCTGGGCATCCAGCACAAATGCAGGTCCTTTGCATCCAGCCAGCTTCCACATGGGTCATACATCTCGACTCTTACATAAAAGGACAGTATTGCCAATTAAAGAAAAGTAATAAAAATAAAATAAAACCTAAACTCTTAGAGTTTATAATTAAATTCAATTTTGCGTCCAAGTTAAACCTCATTTCTTCTCCTCGACTTCCGCCCAGGCTTTTCCTATGGCTTGAATTGCTTCCAGGATGGGTAGGGAATCTGGCCCCACTTGGAGTTTTCATTTCTTCATCTCTGCCCTCTTTTCTTCTGGGTCCTGCTGGCTTGTGGTTAAGGATATGGATGGACAAGGGAAGAAGCAAACTCTTTCTTATGGAATTGGGCTGGTTCTTGGTTGTGGTTGCCTGTCAACTGATGCCTTCATCCTGGCAGATGTCCAAATACTGACCACTCAGGGGGCGCAGGAGATCCTATGGTGATTCGGAGGGTCTCCCCTTACTCCTCAGTTCACCTCCCTCAACCGGTGTCCACCTCATGGGCTCCCGTTGGTGGGTCTTCTCACCTATGAGCCTGTTGCACTGCACCATGGCAAGGTGGTATCCCTCAGAGTACCACTCGGTCCCTAGAAACTGCTGCTTCTCTGGCGTGTCAGATGCTGAAGTCTTAGCTATTGCATGCCAAGCTCGATTCTAAAGTACCATATATATGTGTCTGTGTCTGTCTGGGCTGCAAGAATGACATTCTATGCCCTGGGTGGCTTAAAAACAGAAGTGTGTTTTCTTACAGTTCGGGGGGCTGGCAGTCTGAGATCAGGCTGCCCATGTGGTTGGTTTTTATTAAGGGTCCTCTTCCTGGTTTGTAGATAGTATATGAAGTATCTACTCTTATTGAAATTTAACCAATGGGGTAAACAAGCTGTAGAAAAATTAAGCAGTGTGATAAAGGCCATAGAGCTGGGGAAGCCGCAAAACTGAAGTTTGAACCAGATAGTCTAGCAACCCTCACTCTGCATGGAACCTTGTGCTCTGCTATCTCCAGAGCAGGTGTCTGGCTCAGTCCGGGCTCCTCCTGCCCCTGCTGAGGCTCCCCAGAGGCCCTTGTGTTAGAGGGTTGTCCCCAGCTTGGCACTCTTGGGAGATGGTAGAAAACTAGAAGACTGCAGCCTACTGGGGGGCCTTCTAGTCATGGGAGGTATGCCCTTGAAAGGGATAACGGGACCCAGCCTGTCTTTTCTTCTTTCTCTCTTTCTTATCTGGCCATTTGGAATGAGGTGAGTGGGCCTCATTCACCATAAACCAGGATGGATTGTGCTGCCCTAGGCCAAAGCAAGGGGACAGTCTGTGATAGATTGAAACCTCTGGAAATACTACCCAAAATGAGATTTTTCTGTCTGTAAGTTGATTATCTCAGGTTTTTGTTACAGTAATGGAAAGCCGAGTAGCACACAGCCTCCACCCCTCACTGGAGCCGGGAAAGGCTCTTTGTACCTCTCAGTAGGCTCCAAGGGCATCTTCCCTCCATCTGTGGCTACTCACACAGAAGAGGGGGGGCAGGCCGAGGAGGAGGGCGGGGAGGCTGGGGCAGCATCCACCTGGCCATCCCGTGCCTGACCTGAGTGGGAGCAGGGCTCAGTTCTAACCATTAGAAGCTTCTTCAGAACATGGGATTCCCAATGCCTTTTTGCTGTCCAGTGGGGATCCTGGCTATTAATTCTAGGGTTCCAGGGAAAGTCTTTTCCAGTACTGTGTTACACCTGCATGGGACAGAAAGCAGAGCTGGAAGTGAAGCCCTGAGAACTGGCTCTATTTACTTGAGGTAACGGAGACAGGACAGCAAGTCAACTTGACAAGATTCAGCAAATTCAATTACATGTCATTCCTCTGCTCAGAGCTCTTAAATATCCCATTACCTGCACCGTAAAGTCCGAACTCTTAATCTGGTTTCACCCTATTTTTTCCATGTACTTCCTGCTTCAGCCCAGAGTAAAGCTTTTACTTCAGCCCAGCAGCTCTACTCAGCCACTTCAAAGCCACCATTTTCTGTCTGTACTTTAGGGCTGTATACTTCAAATGGGATAATGGATCTGAATTGCTTCATGAACCATGAGTTGCTACTCCAGCTACATTAACCACTAACCTAGGTAGAGCACAGTTTGGTTTACAAAGCATTTTAAATTACTCCTCACAGCATCCTTCTGAGTTAGGAATTATTGTTTCCATTTTTCAAGTGAGGATGCTGAGGCTTAGTTGGTCAGTAAGTATTTGAGCTGTTAGCAGATATGGCGCTTGTGACTCTGGGTCCTGTGTGTTCTCTTATTCTCTGCAGGAGGAGAAGAGGGAAGAGGAAGAGGAGGAGGGGGCAGGAGGAGGAGGGGAGGAGGAGAGCAGATAATAAGCATCGCTGACTTTGCTGTGAGTTTGAAGTGTCTAGAATTGGTGGGCTGTTGGGAAGGATGGGCTCACCCTCTTTTATAAATGCCAGACTGGAAACTATAGTGTTTTGGATTTCTGCATCAGGGAACTTCTATTTGTATTCCTAAATATAATGAAAAAATGGGAAATCCAGAAAGAGAGGAGGACGGAATCTCTTGGGTTCACAATCCAGGGACGATAAAAGCTTGTCAGACACTTAATCACTATTTCTAAACAGGTGGTTGCCAACCACCTACATCATTAGCTTAGGCTTCCTCAGGCCTAGCGAGCATTATACTCACAGAGCTGATCACTCCACACAGAGTGTCTCAATTAATCCTAACAGCTCATAGGTAGGCCTGAATACCAGACACACCTTACTCAAGAGAGAGCACCATTCATCTTTCTTGTCATCCATCCTTTAATCTCCGAGGCAATGATGCAGCTGGTTCTGCAGATGTGCTTACAGCCAACATCTGCTGCTTTACGTGGAGAGGTGGAAACTGTGGATCAGGTAGGATGAGTAATGTGAAGGTCACTTCTATTAAGTTTGGAATGCACTCTCAGCATTCCGCTTGACAATAGCTGTATATGGCATTAGGAGAGTTCCCAGTGCAGTTAGTGGGAACCAAACGAAGGAGTAACCTTGGGATACTCTGACCCTAAAAGGATTCAGGGAAGGGGTCACTGATCTTCCTCCATGAGGCTTCTGTGCTGAAAATGGTCTATATCGCCTCCTAGTACCAGCTGATCCATTTCCTCCCCCCTCCCTTCACCTAGCTCTTATCCTCATTACTATTAACGCTGACATCGATCACTAAATAAAGGACTCTGCAGCGGGCTCGGTGCTTGTGCCCACAGCCTCAGCAGTGTAGCTTTCAGAGGCATGCTGTGCAAGAGCCAGGGGCGTGCGAGCGCTGCCTGCCGCCAGCCCAAGAGAGCTGACTGGTACATTTTCACAAATCCAGGGAGCTGGTTGTTAAATGGAGCTGTTACTAAAAATAAAATCACATAAACTTGCAATTACATAAAATACATTAAAAACAAAGTTAATAAACACAATAAGGTCATTAAATATTTACCAGCACACCACTGGAGGTACTATTATTCGTATTTTATAGATAAAGAAACTGTGTTTTGAGTAAAGACTATGTCACTCAGCTGGGAAATGACAAAGCCCAGAGGGGTGAGCCATCTCAAAGATTCTGGCCTGAGGAACTGCTCTGTATTGGACTGAAGGAATAGTTCTCCTTGGTCTTGGTCTGGCAGGTGCCTCCACCACAGAGAGGACATAAACCCACAGAAAGTTTAGGGCCACAAGGTCTCATTCTGAGGCATGACACTCACTCATGAGGACACAGAGCATTCTAGCTCTTTGGTGAAGAACTGGAACAAGCGAGGACTATCTCCAGGGGCTGAAAAACTGTTGAGAGAAGGGAAAGAGGAGGTACTGGGTGCTTCCTCACTGAAAAGCTCCGAATCCATAAATATATCCACCGGAATGCAGGACAAAACATAATGTATAAAAGATTGAATAGAAGATATATTATACTATTGCATAGCAATCCTGTCTGCGGGAATTTATGGCTTCGATATATTCCCCATTAAAAGTGGTTCAGTGAGCTGGTAGAGAAGCTCAATTCATCTTGCATCTGTTGCAAGCCATCAATATTATGGTTTACCCATTTAAACTGGAAATGGGACCAAATATTTGGGCTATTTATAATAAAAAATATGAAAATTTTTGTATTGGTGTTCGTTTCCTAACTTCTCCAGTTTAATCAGAAGTCTGTTTACACAGAGCTCAGAGGAAATTTCTCACCTGTGAAATTGCTGGGCTCTGAGGGGCATGAATGAAAAGGAATGCTGGATCTTGGTTTCTTTTCCCAAAGAGTGGGGCAGGTGTCACTGCAGGCCGAGTAGCAGCTCTGGGCAAGGGCCTCAGCCCACAGGAGAGCAACAGGGGGTTTCCTCCTGCCGGAGCTTGTGTTTCCAAGGCAAAGCGGGATGGGGAGGCTGCGATTTGGAAACAGGTGTGAGCATGGAGGACTAGAGGCATCAAAGTCCGGTCTGCTGATGTTGGCAGCGTCCCTCACACTGGGCTTGTGTTCACAGAGAAGAGTCAGGGGTGTGTCTCCAGGGTTCTGTCTCTGACGGTGGCACTGGCCTCACTGTGGTTGGGTGTGGACATTGCACTACTGGGATTCCCATGGATTAGTAGCTGACCCTCAGTGGAGGCACTATTGTTTCCCTAGAGATAGATAATTTAAAAATTTGCAAAGTATTTTGGTTATCACAGTGTGAGGCCCAAGGCTACAACCTGGGACAGTCCTACCCAACTCCAAACCACATGCCTCAGCCGTTTCCCTGGAGTATCTCTCTTCGTCACTCTCCCTCTGTCTCTCTTACCCCAAGCTTTGCCTCAACTTCCAGTATCTGCCACAGGCCCACCTTCTGTCTCTGAGTCCCTTTGATCCATCTCACTTGGGCCTTCACCTCAGCTCTGGAGTGCGAACTCTGAGAACCTGAGCTCCGGGCACTCACAGTCCTGAGGGAGAATCCTGCCGTTAGCTTGTGGGGAGATCTGGAATCCGCCATAGCCCTGTAAGTTCCTGCCCCGAGGAGCCAATCACAACAGGCAATCTCTTTGCTCGTATGTTCCTGGGTGTGGCTGTCCCAGGCCCCTGCTTTCCCTCTGGCCTCCCTTGCTCTCACCCTCAAGCGTGTAAGCTGTCCACACTCGCGTCAGTGGGTTCTATCATGAGCCTGTATCACCAGCACTACCAGGTCCTTTACCCTATGTATTCATTCTGGAAACCCCTCTGGGCCGTGCCTTCTGGTCAGTGGCCTTCGGTCAGAGGCATGGGGCAGAGGCTCCCTCTGTGGCCTTGTGTACCACACTGTGGCTGGCAGCTCCAGCCACCCTGAGCTCACAAGATGGAGGTCACCCAGCTTGGCATTGCCCTCTTTGTGTCTCCCTCTTTGAGATGCTCAGAGTGTCATTCTGCCCTTTCCATGTGTGCCAAGGGCGTTCAGGGCTATTTTTAAAAGCCTACGGCATGTACTGTCCATGACACTCGTTTGGGTGGTTAATCATCACTGTCTAAAAACGTCACCTCCTGACAGCGGGATGTGCAGAGAAGTGCTGCAGCCCAGTGGAGAAGCAGGGCAGGCAGGAGGGAATCGTGCTAGACCAGCAGTTCTGGACAGAGGGAGCCCGCCAGAGCAGCAGGCAGACCCAACTGCAGGATCTGAGGCATGTAGAGTGGACATGCCTAGAAGCCAGGCTCTGGCGCTGGCTTTGAGGCATAAAGTCTTATACAGTGCCTTGGCCTCTCTGAATACCATTCTCTGTGCTTTTAGGGCAGACATGGACGGCCAGCCCACAGGTCCTCCCAGGAGGGGACAGGATTGGAAACACACCTTTGGTTTTTCTGTTTACACTTGCTATTCCCAGGCTAGTAAGATTAGAATAAAAGCCCTGCTCATGTGTGACCAAGCATATCTTTTTGGTTCTGCTTTCTCTGAAGAGGACCCTATTTTTTTCCACATGTACTCCCATGCAGTGGGTGCTCTGGTCCCCTGTCCAGGGTCAGCTTGCTTGTGTAGGTCCGAGGACCCTTCCCTGGTGCTGTGGTGCTCTGGGAGGCAGTCTAAGGAAGGGTCTGCTGTGAGGAACTAGTTCACTCGGGGAGGAAGAACTACTATAGCAGGAGGCCTCATCGTGGTCCCAAGCTCAAGAGCACTGCGGCCTGCCTGTTTATAAGCGAGCACCCTCACCCTCGATGTCTTTTTCTCAGCTGGTCACAGTGTAGAGAAGGTGGGAGTCAAGAGCCTTCAATGCTCAATGCCTCCTAGCCTTCAGAATGGTTGTGAGGTGGGGGTTAAATAAAGTATCTTGAGCAGTTCCCTCGACCAATGGCGACCACTGATTAAACTCATGGACAATCGAGTGAATGTTAGAGTTCATCTGAGTTGACCGTCTCTGCACCCTGCTTTCTAAAAGGAACTTGATCTCCAGAGTACTTACGTTGAGTGGAAATAGTTACCATCTCTTATTTTCTTAAAGTTGTTTTCACTACAGGATATGCAATCTATTATTTTATATGTAATAAATAAGCAGCAAATCTTGAGTGATGGATGCGCTAGACATTTCCCAGATAACAAAACTGGAGCATAGGAATGTGTGTAACCTTCCCCAGAACACTAGTTTAGAAAGAGGCAGATCTTACGAGCAAACCTAGATCACAGGACTTCAACCTTGATGCGCTTAGTTATGCATGAGTAACACCTAGCCTACCATGTACTAAAGGCCCCAAAGCTCAGAGAGATTATTAAAAATGTCCGGGACCTCTCAGTTACAAGAAGGAGGGCCAGGATTTGAACTCAGCCTTTGGTGACTCCAAAGCTTGACTCTGCCTGCCATCAGCCGGCCCCTTCCTTCTTGGGCTGTGTTCACCTTAGTGCCCAGCAGGGATCCTCCGCCCTGGCCTCTCCTTCTTCCATGCTCTGCCATGCTTCCTGGGGCCTGCTGGGGTCACCCACATCCTTCTCCCCGAACACTGCAGGACCAAACGCTGTACACAACAGGACAAAGGAAAGAGAAATGAGTTTTCGTTTCTTGGGCCAGCATCTCCTGCCTTCTGTCAGTCCTTATGTCCCCCTCTCATGGAGATAGAAATGATCTAGAAACTTAGTTCCCAGAAACTACATATGATAAAATTCCTCCCTACGAACTGGTTATCAGCACTTTTAGCCAGTCAGAGACTAAGTGTTTACTGGTTTTTTCTTTGGCAGCTTCACCAGAGAAGGCCTACATGGTGGTCCACTCCCCAAGCTGAGCCCAAGTTGGAGTATCAGTGCAGCTGATGGAAGTGAAAATGCAGGAAACGAAGATGAACAGGTTCAAACAGCAGCCTGGGCCAGCAAGGAGAGCCCCCTCTGGCAGTTTTTGGGGGTCTTCGAGGTTGGGTTATCAGCTTGGATAGAGTGCAGTATACATGTGTCTGAGCATACGAGGAGTGATCAAGACATACAGTGACTATTTAAATTTTAAAAATCTTATTAGAGTAAAAATCACATAGCTATTAGTCTCCCTCAAAACAGTCCCTGTGCTTTGAATTTATTCCGTCAATCTTGCCACTTTCTAAAGCGGTTCTGGAAATCTTCTTTCATGAAGGTATGATAAAAAAAATATGGTGACTGTGGCTGCTGAGTGTCATCCAATGCAAAGAGAGGCTTGTAAAAACATTAAGGTGTGCCCTCATCCACCTTATTCACTGGATCTGGCAC
>PVJO010023148.1:0-26673 GCA_004026905.1 Hystrix cristata | reverse complement strand
TATATCAGAGAAACAATTCGATGTGTGCTCATGAGTGTCCAATTTATTTCACTTAAGAGTATGTTCTCAAGAAACATCCATTTATATATGAATGACTCTAGTTTATCCTTTTTTATGGCAGTGTAGTACTCCATTGTGTAGAAAAACCACATCTTCTTCAGCCACTCGTTGGTTGTTGGGCATTTAGGTTGTTTCCAAGGGAGGCACAGATTTTACTCACTAAGTGGTCTGGCAGCAGACAAGAAAAAAAAAATTAATCCTCATGAAGAGATGATACTGAGAATTTACCACTGAGAGTGAGAAATGAAATAAATACATGAAGAACAGAAAATAAAAGGTTACTAAAAAAAAAAAGTAAAACCCACTGGAAAAGAGTGTTAGTGTTCACAATTGCCATTCAAAGAAATACGTCTTTTTTGGGGGGGCGCTGCTGGGGATGGAACTCAGGGTCTTGCACTTGCTGGGCAAGCACTCTACAACTGAGCTAAATCTCCAACCCCAAAGATATCTTTTAGGCAAGAAATAGGAGTTTTGTAAACATTAAGAGACATTTTTAAAAACAAGCTTCTTGTGAAAAGAACTATGGAATTCTGTTCCGTTGACGGTTATATGAGTAAATGTCCAGAGAATATAAATGACAGTATCGTACTGCACACTTGTTTATGTAAGGAAGAATGATAATTTCTACGTTATTTTCTCTCCCGTTAGGGACATCTACTTTTCAGTACATACTATGGCTGTCAGCTCATTTGTTAGATGTTTACAGTTACTTTTGCAATTCTCTAAGAATAAAATTTGGAAGTAATGGGTGATAGATTAGTGAGGTCCCTAAATGGAATAACATATTAAAAGTTTTACCTAGAAATAATTTAATAAAATCTCTGTATCAAGGTGGATCGAGGATGAAGGAGACATACAAGCAGCTGTGTGGCAGGTGGACACTTCCCCCAGCAGAGGCGTTGTGATCTCTAGACGGGCATCCCTGACAGAACTCAGCTGGGAGAAGAAGAGTCAGGTCAGTCTCTGCCCACCCTTGATCTCCTTTTAGAGACTTCAACTGATTGAGCCCAACAGGAAGTTGTAGAGATAAGAAGCCTCGATGTTGTATTCTGTAGAGGTTCCAGGCCCTGAAATAGCACGTATGAGAAGAGGATTTATTTGGTATATACGATAATTAAATTTGGGAAATAATCTACCTGATTCACCTGTAGAAATCTTTTTATTTTTTTTTGGAGGGGGAAGGGGTTCTGGGGATCAAACTCAGGGCCTTGCGCTTATTAGGCAAGCACTCTACTGATCTAAATCTCCAACCCCTGTTGTAGAAATCGGGATGGACATTTTTACTTGGGCTGCGAAAACATTTTAGCCTGGGAATATCGATTTGGAAATAATCAAATATTTGCTCTTTTTTTTAGTCTAGGAATCCACCAGAAACATTTTCTTTGTTACTTCTACCTGTTTACATTGGCCAAGTTTTTCCGCTCCTGAAATTCTTGTCATTTTGTGACTATATTAATTAATTAATTTTAATTATTACTGCCTATCACTTGTATGAATAAGTGTGTTTCACTGTGACATTTTCATACATTCATATTTTGTGCTTTGATTGAATCAGCCTTCCCTATTACCATCTTTTATCCTCCCTTCTCATTCCTCTTGCTTAGCCCTTTCCCTTTCTCCATAGCCCCACTTCTGCTTTCAGGTGTCCCCCACACCCCCAGTTTTCACATATGAGAAGCAACATGTGATACTTGTCTTTCTGTAACTGCCTCATTTTGCTTAATATGGTGATCTCCAGTTCCACCATTTTTTCTGCAAATGACATGATTTATGTCTTCTTTATGGCTGAATAATACTCCTTAATATAAATATAGCATATTTTAATCCATTCACCCATTCAATGATTCTGTAGCTAGACTATTGTAAATTGTGCTGTGATGAACATTTGTATGCAACTGTCACTGTCCTCTGCTGATTATATTTCCTTTGGGTATATATTGAGGAATGGTATAAGTGAATCATATAATGTTTCTATTTTTAGGATTTTAATGCTTAAGAACTATGTTGATTTTCATAGTGTCTGTATCAGTTTACATTCTCATGAACAGTAGTCTACAAGGTTTCCTTAGTCTGAATATTGTAATATACAAACTATATACAATTCCTCACTGAGCAATCAATTCATTTAATGACCTAGTTGCAGGAATGGAACATAGTTGTTAAACAAGGAATGTGTGTAGTATGAGAAATTTTAGGTCACAAATATGCACGTAGCCTGCCTGATTCTCAAGGGACAATCCACTCCTGCTACTCAATGATCCTAAATTCCAAAGAATTCTTTTGGAATCTCTCAGTCTATTATCATATTTCTAGTTTACTTTTACTTTTTCATGAATTTTCCAATACATTTATAGATTTCTTGTTAGGACATAGCCCTGTCAGGCCCAGGTAAATTTGGTTTCCCATATTGCATGTGTTTATTGAAACAAAAACTTTGGGTTTTTAGAAACTCTCTCGATTCCATATTAATTACATGCACTTCTAGTTTTCATAATGACGAAGATTTGAATTGTTTGAGGTATTTAAACTTCTGCTTGGCATAGAAATTGTCTGTAATTTTTAATAGAGACAACTTTTTTGTTGCTGTTGTTTTTTTGAGGGAGGTGCTGGGGATCGAACTCAGGCCTTGCACTTGCTAAGCAAGAACTCTACTACTGGGGTTTGGGGATTGAGCTCAGTGGTTAGTGTGCTTGCCTAAAGGCCCTGAGTTTGATCCCCAGGACCCCAAAAAAAGAAAACAAAAAACCTCTGCTACTGAGCTAAATACCCAACCCAACTTTTTTGATTTTCGTGTACTGGGAATTAAATCTGGGGCTTTGCTATTAGAGATTTTTGAGTAAGTGTATTCTAAAGCTGCAGTGATGGATTTTATATGAAAAATGATTTAAATCTGTTTCTACTTTTAATTAATATTTTAATCTACTCTTATAACGCTAAAAAGAAATATTTTAAGAATATTATCAATGGAAATTTATAAAATATTTTAATATATTCTATTGTTCAGCCTGGTATTGTTATCAGGTAGCTTGCTTCTAAAAAGTGGCTCACCAGTTAAATGTTACCGGGTTCTGGATTATTCTGGAGTTGGATTCCAGGTTCTTCTCACCCCAAACAAAGAATTGGATGAAATGAGTAAAAAGTTGTAGGAAAGTTTATTTAAAAAGGCAGAAATGGAGATTGGGAGAGAAACTGGCTCTGTAGAGAGAGCTTGGGCTGAACAAAGAAAAAAAGTGGTAAAAGCAAAAATAAAAATACATGCTGCGTCTGGGAGATGCAATATGGGCTGTCATGGAAAAGTATGCTAGCACCGGCTCCGCATGGCTTCCTTTATTTTATATTGTGCAAATCTCAAGGAAACACATGAGGACTTCTATATCTGGGTCCTGAGAGGTAGGGCTAAGATCCTATGCCTTAGGCTGACATCAGGTTTAGGCCATTTTCATGAGAAGTCTACATGCAAGGCTTTGGGAACTGTTCTGCGCATCTATTTCCCCAGCTTTTGCCATGCCCTACTCTTCTACCTCAGTATGACCACATATACCTGTAATCCCTGCACTGAGGAAGCTGAGGCAGGAGGACTGCCATGTGATTGAGGGCAGACTGAGTCCAAGGCCAGCCTGAACTATATAGTGAGAGCCTGTCTCTAAACCCCTCCCCCAAAAGTCTATCATTCAATAACTACAAGCAAATCATATGATGTGCTGAGGTGAGAGGTTTAATATTTTTGGAATAAGCAAGATATCCAGCAAGTTCTGAAGGAAAATAGTAACCTGTTTACTACAACATGAGAGAATTTTTTACTCTGCTCATAAAGTACAAGAAGGGTAGAGTAGTACTTAGATTTTCTCAAATTGGTGCTCAATGCTGAAAGGTAATAAAGATAGACACTGATATTGTGAGACATTCTTCTAAGTCTGTGTTGGCTGTATTGAAATTCTTAGTGATTTGGTCATGCATTTGAGTACTGTAATCCCCTTTGACAAATTCTAGTACATATTTAGTAATGTCTTCTGAATGCAAATAATTGCACTAGATAAAGGAGCAGTTAAAAGAGCAATGACAGTAAGAATAGGGCGGGGTGTGGGGCAATCCCAGCAAGGCTGCGGATGAGGTGGGGTGTGGCACCAACTCTGCTCTTTCAGCTCCACAGACTTGCAGGCTGATCTTTGCCTCCTGTGTTGGGGCTGGGGCCAGAGCCTTCAGCCAGTAACACTCTGGCTGTCCCTTGGAGGCCCTAATGTGTTTTCTTACCCCGTATTCCTCTGCAGCCTCACACAATTGCTGTGGGACTTCAACACTGGGAGCCCTGAGACAAAGACAGCCCAAGGCTTCTCAGAGTCCCACAGTCGGTTGGCCCCTCCTGGCCCTTGCACATCCTGCTCTGTCCCACTCCACTGGGATGACTCTCTCCTCTCTCATGCTGCTAGGAGCAGGGGCAGGAGTGCTTCCTCGCACTGCATTGTGGTCCATCTCACTTTAATTGTGGTCTCGCTCCTCACTGTCTCTGCAGGTTCAATTACCTGGCACAGTGCACAGCATTTGTCACTCTGCTCCACTTTGTATGTCTTGCAGAAGGCCTCTGGGCCCATTCACGCTTTATGTGTCTTTTGTACGTTCGATGCTCCTCTCTCACACCATGAGCTGGGCGCTAGAGTCCAATATTTTTGACTCCCAGCTCAGACAGAGGTTGCTTGTTATGCCTTCATAGTCTGAGAGCAACCTGGTGGACCACTGGGGAGAGAGGTTTCCTGGTCACTTGCTCCTGCTGTGTGCTGGTGAAATAGGCTGCCGGGCTCCTATGTCCTGTGTTTGGAGGAGGGCAAAAGAGGCAAGGGGCAGTATACCCCAAGTCTATCCTGTGTAGCTTGAATCTGCCATGCTACTAGGTTTCCATCAACTATCTGGGCACTTCCCAGAATGGTGGTTCCTGCACTGCATGCAGGCGGGGGTCCTGCTGGCAGCCTTGAGGGACTGCTTCACTTTTTCACAAACTCCTGTGCCTGTGTTTTGTGTGATGTATGAGTTTCTCATTTCGGATTGATATTGGCAGCAGGATGTATGTTGCTCTACTTCTTCCAGTTGTGCTTTTAGTTGATTTTCTCCAAGTATCTGCAATATGACTCCTCCTCCATTCAGTTGTGTCGAATCCCTTGAAGAGGTAATAAAAAAACTAACAACTAAGAGAAGGCCCAGGTCCTGATGGCTGCACTGCTGAATTCTACACGAAATTTAGAGACGATCTAATGCCACTATTCTTCAAACACTTTAATGAAATCGAAAGGGAAGCAATACTCCAAAAATCATTCCTGGAAGCAAGCATTACCCTGATACCAAAACCAGAGAGGAATCCAACCAAAAAAGACAACTACAGGCCAATCTCCCTGATGAACATAGATGCACAAATCCTCAATAAAATACTGGCAAACAGAATGCCACAAATCATCAAGAAGATTATCATCTGTGACCAAGTAGGATTCATCCCACAGATGCAGGGGTGGTCCAACATAGGCAAATCAATAAATGTGATACACCATATTAACAAAGTCAAGGACAAAAATCATGTGAACATCTCAATAGATGCAGAAAAAGGATTTGACAAAATCCAACACCCATTCATGATAAAAACCCTGCAGAACATAGGAATAGATGATCTATATTTCAGTCTGATAAAAGCCATCTATGACAAACCAACAGCCAACATCTTATTAAATGGTCAGAACCTGAAAGGTTTCACTCTACAATCAGGAACAAGACAAAGATGTCCACTATCATCACTCTTATTCAATGTAGTTCTGGAAACATTAGCCAGAGCAATTAGACGAAAGAAATAACAGGAATAAAGATAGGAAAGGAAGAAGTTAAATTATTATTTGTGGATGACATGATGCTGTACATGCAACAACCCAAAAACACCACCAAAAGACTTTTAGGTTTCATAATCAAGTTCAGTTACATAGCTGGATACAAAATCGACACTCAAAAATCAATAGCATTCCTGTATACAGATAAAAATTCACTGAGAGAGAAATTAGGGAAGCCACATCATCCATAATAGCATTGAAAAAAAGAAGTGTTTAGGAATAAAATTAACAAAGCAAGTAAAAGTCTTTACTTGAAAGCTACAGGACTCTGAAAAAGGAGATTGAAAAAGATATCAGAAAATGGAAAGATATCTCTTGTTCTTGAGTAGGAAGAACCAACACAGTGAAAATGGCCATATTTCCTAAATTACTATATGGATTTAATGCAATTCCAATAATACCAATAGCATACTTGACAGAATTAGAGAAAGCAATCACAAAATTAATCTGGAACCAGAAGAGACCAAGAATAACAAAAACAATTCTGGGCAACAGGAGCAATACAGGGGGCATTACGATCCCCATCTTGAAATTATACTATACTATACTATACTACTATATAGTATAGTATACTATAGAGCTACTGTGATAAAAACAGCATGGTAGTGGCAAGGAAAAAAAAAAGACCCAAGGATCAATGGAACAGGTTAGAAGATGCTGAAACAACCCCAAATACACTCAAATACCTCATCTTCAACAAAGGAGCAAAATACTCTCATTGGAAGAAAGATTGCTTCTTTAATAAATGGTGCTGGAAAACATGGCTTTCCACATGCCAAAGACTAAAACTAGACCCGTGTCTCTCACCGTGTACTAAACTAAGTGGATCAGAGATCTAAGCATTAAAACAGAAACACTAAATTTGCTGGAAATTAGAATAGGAAGAACTCTTGAAGATATAGGTGTAGGCAAAGACTTTATGAAGAAAACTCAGACTGCATGGGACATAATACAAATAATCAATGACTAGGACCACATCCTATTAAAAAGCTTTTGCACAGCAAAAGAAATCACCAACAGAGTGGGGAGACAACCCACAGAGTGGGAAAATATTTTTGCCACTGTTCTTCAGACAAAGTTCTAACATCTAGAATATATAAAGAACTCAAAAATATCAGCCCCCCCCCAGTTTAAAGACCCCATCCAAAAATGGGAATCTGGAATGAATAAACACTTCTCAGATGAAGTGTAAATGACAAATAAATATACAAAAAAATGTTCAACATTACTGGTCTTTCGAGAGATGCAAATTAAAACAACGCTAGGATTCTATCTCACTCCACAAAGAACAGTTGCTGTCAAGAAATCAAATAACAAATGCCGGTGGGTCTGTGGGGAAAAAGAAATCATTCTCCACCGCCGGTGGGAGTGCAGACTGGTGCAACCACTGTGAAAATCGGTGTGGGGATTCCTCAGAAATCTACTAGAGGTTCCGTTTGACCCAGCTGTTCCTCTTCTTGGTTTCTTCCTGGAAGAATTAAAAGCATCATACCACAGCGATATATGCACAACCATGTTTATAGCAACACAGTTTGTGATAGTTAAATCTTGGAAACAACCCAAATGCCCAGCAGCTGATGAATGGATAAAGAATATGTGTGTTTTTTTTTTAATACAGTGGAGTACTATGCCATTAAAAAGGACAAACTTGAGACATTTCTGGGTAAACAGATGCACAATGAGAACATACTCTTAAGTATAAATCAGAAACACATGAGCACATATCACATTGTTTCTCTAGTATGAGAAACCATAAGTGTAAATAAAGATAAAAATGTATAATAGATATTGTGAAAAGGAAAGAAAATATCCTAGTGGGAAGGAGAACTAGCAAGGGGGGGCAGAACAAAGGAACAGAAAAGGGAAAGAAAAAGAGAAAAAAATAGAAAAATGTAAATAAAGTTGTTGTAAATAAGGAGGGGAAGAGGAGTTGAAGGGAGGGATGGGGAAGGGGGAAAAAACCAAGATTTATCATGTACAGGTACAAATTAACTATGATGAATGTGATTGTTACACACGTCTAAAATATGCCAATCTTCTTGGTTCAATTAAAAAAAAACCTTAGATGTGTCTCCTTCTGTGTTAAAATTTCTAAACATATTTCGTTTCTGTGGTACACATAAGACCTGTTTGTCTTGGAATATTATCTTCTAGATTATTCACACAATTACTGCACACAACTTGTTTTTGACACCCCAGTGAAACTCACACCCATCAGTCCCACCCTCCCCTCATTTTTTTCTCTTGCTTACTTATTATACATGTGAGGTATCACTGAAATATACAGTGAATGTTTACATTGGAACCGTTAGTATAAAAGACACATTGCCATTAATCCACCTATAATAATTTCTCTTACTTCAAGCGCACTTATGCCATCACGATTGCCATTTCTGAGCAGGACCGGAAGTCCTCCGTCCTGACTGTCTTTACAAGGTGTGATTTTTTAAAAAAAAATACAGTGAATGTTATTGCTCAGTGCTGGCCAGACTCAAAAAAATTACTCTGTTTCTTTGCCCACCTTACTCACCTAATATTGCACCATTTCAATTATGGCTCTTACTCAAGGTAAACATAAACCATGAAAGGTAAACATTTTGAATCAATTGAGAACATTGAGGCAGCCAGAACAGTGCACATAAAGACATTCATCAAAAAGGCCTTCCAGGGGTTGGGGGATTTAGATCAGTGCTGTAGAGTGCTTGCTGAATGGGGTGGGGGGAGAGAACCATTGGCTCATTTGTGATTATGTGATGTTCAACATCACATACTATTCATCTTGCAAAACAATGCTCTTTATCAAACTAAGTTTTATTAGAAAAGAAACTTTCTAATCAGTAAAGAGCTTCCAAAAAAGAAAAATAATTAGAATTGCTTGCTCATCTTGTGGAACACTTGCAGAACAAGTTACTTGCAATCCAAAGTTTTACTGTAGTTTTAAAAGAATAAAAACTAGGAACAAACAAATAAATGAAATGAATAGGAGCTGGGATTGTAGCTCAGTGGTTAGAGTGCTCGCCTAGCAAGTGCAAGGCCCTGAGTTCGATCCCTGGCACCAAATAAATAAATAAATAAACAAACAAAATGAATAAAGAAGAAAGAACAAGACCAACAGCAAAAGCAAAAACACAAAACAAACCAAAAACAAAAACCTTCTTGCAGCAGCCAGAGCACAATGCAGATGCAGCCCCAGGCCCCTCACGCGGCACTGTGCGTCTGGTTGTGGGCCTGTCTGCTCATTCTCCTCATGCTGCTGCAGTTTGTTAAGAACCTGCCCAGAGTGGGGAGGCCCGTGCATGCAGATGGCACTCTCGGCCCAGCTCCTCGGTTACAAGCCACACTTTGGATATAGTTAACTTCAGGCCTCCATCTCTGTCCTGAGGTCTGATGATCTCAGTTAATATGGGAAGGTGAGGATATGGTCTACTTGCCCAGCCCCGTTCTCCATCGACTTCTACCAGGGACCTCCCAGTCTCTCTGCCTTCACTACAGGGCAATTTCTCTGGTCATCTCTTTTTCCTTCTAGAGACCTTTTGCCTAGTGCATCATTGGCAGGCCCCTGACTGGGCACTACTCTTTTCCCCTCCATCTGTGGTCTTTTTATAGTCACTGTCCTAAGAGCTTCACTCTAACTCACAAAACTTGGCACAACCCAAGGGCCAGGCAGTGGCTTTTTATTCAGCACAGAACTATGGGCAGGGGCAGAGTATTATGCTCCCTCAGATATCCCTGATTTGGAGGAGAACCCTAGGAGAGTGCCTGTTGTGGTGTCCCTCCGTTGTAGGCGGCCTTCACTCCAGTGTCTCCTGAGGTGCAATCTGCAGCTCCCCACCACTGGGTTGCCCGTGGCTCACAGTGTTCAGCCACTCTGAATGGTCACTGGCAGACAGAATGCCACAGGCACACGGCTCTCCTCAGTGTTTGGTAGGATAATGGGGGAGAGACTGATTGTTTTAGGGCTGCTGGCTCCCCCTTCCTTTTGCGTGTTTCAGCAGTTGCGGTATGCGGCTCCCTGAGACCACAACTACAGTTATTTTCCATGCCGGGTTTCTTCTTCCAAGCGAGAGCAGGAGTCTATAGGGAGCTTGTCCCAAGAGTCTGACCTCTGCAGCAGCAGTTCCTTCCTTCAGCGTGTTAGGACCACCCCCGAGATGGCACGGTCCCTGGGGGAAGAGCATCTGGTGCTGTGGACCGGTGGGGGCCCCATTTTTCTTTCTCAAACACTTTGGTATTTGATTGGATCTCATGGCTTCTCCTTCAGGTTGATTCTCAACATTTGGGTTTGTTTGCCTCCCCTGTTTCAGAATATCTACATTCTCCAGTGGTTCTCTGCTGAGCTTTCCTTGTGCAACTTTTTCTGCAGTTGGTCACAAAGGGTCTGACTCACACAGTACTCTGAATCAGTAATTAATGTCCTGCTGAAAGCAGAAGCACCAGGCTTGTCTGAATTCACTGATATATTCTACAAAACTGTTAGGAGAAAAATGCAAATTCTCTAACCCTTTCCAAAATTAGAATTAAATGCATCAGCTTCAAACTCATTTATTCTAATACCAAAGCCAGGCAGAGTCATTCACAAGAAAGGGAACCTCCACCCCAATATTACCGATCAACATAGATGCAAGATCCCTGAACACAGTAATAAGCAACCGAGCCCCACCATCTGTCAAAATAATTACATACCGTGAACAAATAGGATTTATCGCAGGGATGCCAGGCTGATTCCTTATTGAAAATTCAAATAAAGTGATTCATCACATCAATAGGCAGAAGAAGAAAATGTATGTGTGTATCAATAGTTGTAGAGAAAATATAGAATTTGAACATTGATTCAAGACAAAAATTTCTTAGGAAACTAGGAAGAGCAGAATATCTTCAACTTGATAAACTTATTTAAAACATTACATCTACCATCATATGTAATGGTAATAAAGTAGGTATTTTCTCAGTCATATAAAAAACAAGGCAAGGGTGTCCCCTCCAATAGTTTTCAGTACAGTACCGGAAGTATTGCCTGAGATAATACTATGAAAAATAGAAATTAAAAAGCTATGGATAAGGAAGGATGAAAAATAACTTTTTTTGTTCAGAAAGGGCACTACTGTTTATGTAGGAAATCATTGGAATCAATAAAATAACAAAAAACTTGGAATAATCAGTTACAGCAGTGTTGTAAGATGCAAGGTTAATGTACAAAAGTATATGCAGAAAAAAAATTCACTATAAAACATAGGTGTATGTGAAAATTAATTCATTTAAATGTATATAAAATGCAAAAAATAAATATAATGTATTATGGACAAAATACATACAAATAAAATTATAAATCCATGATTAATGTGATCAAAACAGTATAAATTGAGATATTCTGTCCATGGATAAAAAGACTTAATGTTGACACAACATCAGTTCTGAACTGATTTATAAGGTTATCCTAATTTTAATAGCTATCTCATGAAATGATTTATACGTGGGTTGTATAAATGCTGAGTATCCCTTGAGTGAAATATTTGGGAACAGATCTGTGTCAGATTTTCAATACTTTAAGCTTCTGGAATATTTACATATACAAAATGAGACAGCTTGGGGATAGCAAACAATGTCTATACACAAATTTCATTCGTTTTCTTCTCTCTCTCTCTCTCTCTCTCTCTCTCTCTCTCTCTCTCTCTTTCCCCTAGGTAGCTGTGTAGTTTAGACTGGCCTTGAACTCACTACGTAGCCCAGGCTAGCCTCCACCTCCTAGCGATCCTCCTGTCTCAGCTTCTCTAGTACTGTGATTACAGGGGATCGCCATCATGTCTGGCCTCACTTATTTTTCTTTTATAAATTATGTGCGTGGCCTGGAGGTAATTTTATACAAATAATATAAAATTTTGTGCGTGAAGCAGACTTCATTGTGTGGATTTTTTTTCACCTGTTGTACCATGCTGGTGCTTAGACACTTTCAGATTTTGGAGCACTTGGGATTATCAGACTAAAGATGTTCAACCTGTGATGAAAACTGATTCTACCATGTATGTACAAAGGCAAAGGCAGAAATTTGCCACAACATGAGACTAACGGGACTCTCCAAAGTGCTTCTGATTCAAGTTTGGGGAAAAAATGGGAAAGTATAAAATGAGAAGGGAAAACAATACTGTATCTCAGAGAGAGTATAAAGCCTAATTATGGTGTTGCCGAAATTCCATAAAACAATTGTTTTAAATAAATTGAAACTCCACGGCATAAATGGGAAGAGCAATTATACTTCATGAACTGGTGGGAGAATCACAGTGTGTGATCTGAGGCTTAGTGTACTAGGGCCACAGGAACTTCTTGAAATGGCTCTTTTATGGCTTCCTTCTGAAGAGCCTTCTCAGAGCTCCCATCAGATCCTTATTCCTCAGACTGTAGATGAAGGGGTTCAGCATGGGTGTGACCACACTGTACATCACTGAGGCTGTTGCACTGGAGTGTGAGTTGTGTGTAGCAGATGAACTAAAGTACACTCCTAGGCACGTACAATAAAATAAGCAGACAACAGACAGGTGAGATGCACAGGTGGAAAATGCTTTGTACCTCCCCTGAGCTGATGAGATTGCACGTATGGAGGAAACTATCTTGGAGTAAGAGTAAAGGATGCCAGCGAGGGGTCCACAGAACAGCAGCCCCGCTGCAAAATACATTACCAAGTCATTAGAAAATGTGTTAGAACAAGCAAGTAGGATTACCTGGTTAATTTCACAGAAAAAGTGAGGGATTTTCAGTTCTGTGCAGAAGGACAGCCGCAGCACCATTAAGCTTTGTAACAAAGAGTTCAGGGCACTTGTGAGCCAGGACACCAAAACTAGCAATCCACAAAGCTTGTGATTCATGATGACCATGTAGTGCAGGGGGTGACAGATGGCCACAAAGCGGTCATAGGCCATCACGGTCAGGAGGAAGTTGTCCAAAACTCCAAAGAGTATGAAAAAGTATGTCTGTGTGATGCAGCCTTTATAGGTTATGACCTTGCTGTGTGTCTGAATGTTCACCAGCATCTTCGGGATTGTGGTAGAAGTGAAACAGATGTCAACACAAGACAAGTTGGAGAGGAAGAAGTACATGGGTGTGTGCAGGTGGGTGTCTGAGATGGTGGCTAGGATGATGAGCAGGTTCCCAAGAACAGTGACAAGGTAGATAAACAGGAAAACTCCAAAAAGGAAGGATTGCAATCTGGGGTTCTCTGAAATTCCCAGAAGGAGAAATTCTGAAATTTTTGTGTCATTATCTGGTTCCATATGACTAAAAAAAGAGAAAAATAACACAGCACATTATGCATTACTAATCTTACAGAAATGGTGTCATTTGCATTCTACAGTCAAGTGCCTGGTTTCTGTTTTGTGTATGCATCTCTTTCCCTTCAGTGGACCCCCCTGGACACCTCTGATTTGGAAGTACTGTTCCACTCTAAGTCAGTCTCCAAGAGGATACATATTCAAAAACTGGAATTTCTTTCATATAATTGAAGAATATAATTTAATGATGGTCATGTTCTGGGCACTGTCTAGGCAATGATTGATCAGTGGTAAAAGAAAACCAAACAACCCAAATGTTCCTAACATCTATTGAGGAAGAAACAATACAAACAAATGAAAGCAAATATGAGTAAGTCAAGAAATAATCATGATCTGTGTGATAGCAAATTATTAGGAAGGAAAAAAGTCAAATATGGAAGAGAAAGTGGAGGGGGGTGTTATTTTTAATGGATATTTAGGTAAGACCAGCAGGAAGGTGACACTTGAAAAGAAACCTTCAGGAATATGGGGAAAGAGCCACAAAGTTTTCTGCAGAAGTGAGTGTCTAGGGCTGGGGAGTTAGCTCTGTGGTAGAGCACTTGCCTAGCAAGCACAAGGCCCTGAGTGTGATCCCCAGCACCAAAAAGTGCATGCCTCACAAGGGACACTGCCAGTGCAAAGGCCCTGAGGATGATGTTCGTTTCAGATGTTTGAGGTCAAGAAAGAGCAGTGTGACAAGAAAAATGAGTGAGAGGGAGAGTGATGTGAGATAATGTCAGAACAATGAAGAACAAACTGCCCTCATTGTTGCTGAAACTTCAGGGCACACAGGATCTCTCTGACCAGATGTTACCACATTTGCCTTTTTTAAAGTTGGCTGCCAAAGTGTTATGTGAATAGAAGTGCACCCTCGTTTGTTTCTATATGTTTACTTATGTTCTGTCTCTGTGTTATGAAGTACATTTTGGAATGAATATACTAAGCTCAGGTCCACTTTCTCTGAAAATTGGCTTTATCCCAGGAGGCAAATGTGTGTCCGCGTGTGTACGTAGACAAACACACACACTACTTTAAAACATGCTGCATGGCATGGTATTTTGGACTGTTTTACTGTCACATTTTTCTCACTCTCAGTCATACTACTTAAAATGAATGGCTACCAGGCAAGCTGTCTCTAAAAAATTGTCTTTTATTGAAAAAATGTGACTCGCACCCAAAAATCCCAGTTTGTAACCCCCCATACACATGTAACATTGGGGTTCCATTTTGGCATGGCCATTTTTCTTCTACCCTGTATTTAAAGAAATACTTACAAACATGTTCAATAAACAAAGTGAGACATTAAAAGACTCCAAGGGGAAAAATGGTCTAATAAGCTCCTGTGGGACCTGAGAGATTGTAAGGGGAAAAAAAAAGTTTTCTATTTCTTGCTGTATTCCAACTCTATTTACACCCACCTCTGGAGTAGCAAAAATAATACAGCTGAAAACAAAATACTTCCAAAACAAAATCAATGATATTAGTTTTATAGCAGGATACTTACAGATTGAATGTCTGTATAGGAAAAAAATGCAAAAAGATTAATGAAGCAAAAATAAAACAGTATAAAAAGAACACCAAAAATGGGATTTAAAAAAGAATATATTTTTTCTGTGCCAATAAATAAAGATTTTCCAATTGTGTTAAAATTTTTAATTGATACATGATATTTGTATACACTGGGAGATTATGTGAATTTTCAATGTTTATACCCTTTGTGTAACGCAATGAACAAATCAAGGTACTTAAAATATCCATCACCTCAAACCTTTATTGTTTATCATATCAAGAATATTCAAAATACTCCTTTTTTTTTTTTTTTTGGTGCTGGGGCTTGAACTCTGGGCCTTCCGCTTGCTAGGCAAGCATTCTACCGACTGAGCTAAATCCCCAGCTCCTAGCTATTTTGATATGCACAATACATGATGAATAACTATAGTCACTCCACTTGCAGGAGAATAAAAAAAATTGTTCCTCCTTTCTAAATGTCACTTTGCACCCACTGATCAACCTCCTTCCATTCTCGCTCCCCCACCCCTGTCATCTCTGGTAATCACTGTTCTACTTTATACTTCCACGAGATGAACTGCTTTAGATTCCAGAGTGAAAATTAGTTGGTACATGCTGTTACGTGAAATAAACCAGACATGGAAAATGAAATAATAAGTTGTTTTTCTATGTTTCAAGAGCATATAATGCAACTCTTTTCCTCTCCTTTCTTTGTGTTACTGGGGATGGAAACCAGGCCTTCACCCTGAGTCCCAGCCCCTGCCCATGTGCACTCTTTTTTTGAAACATATTCTAAGTCCATGATTTTCCCAATTGGGCTGGAACTTGAGATCCTTCTCCCTCAGCCTCCCACAATGCTGGGCTCATAGATGGATGCCACCATCCTATTACTGCTTTTTATGTGGCAACTTTACTGTTTTCCCTGCATTTTCAATTCTGAAGTCTTTAGACAAATCAAGTGGACACAATGTCATCTTATTAGTGGTCTTCATCTAAAATGCAAAGTCCTCTCCAAATTATATTCTGAAAACCCTGCACAGACCATTAAAATTCTAACTTTTTACACTGGATAAAATTTTGCATGTGCTTGATCCCAAAGGGAGTTATATCACCTGTATGTTTATTACACCATGCTGCGTTTTGACATTTTAATACAAGATCCAAACAAACAGAGACTTCACCAGCTTTGTTCGCCCTTTTTTTCCCCACAGCACCATGTGACCATGTCTACATTATGTGTATAAAATTTAATAAAAAAAGTTTATGAAATGAGAAGAAAGACGGGAATAAAATCAAGTTAAATTGAGTCGTTTCAAAACAAGTCTATTAAATAACATGGAGTGGGACATCAACCATTACACAAAGAAGATATATAATACCAGAAATTTAATGATATTAAGTTGGACTGATAATTAATGTGTCAAGTTGTAGACACGAATAATACATTAAAATGTTTCTTAAATGGTATGACCACCGGTAGATAGCCAGTAACTATTGTTGAACAAATTAGGAATTGTAGCTCAGTGCGTACAGGCATTTAACATAAGACAAAGTTATATTTTAACTTAGGTTGAAAAGCTGGAATAGTTAAATTAAAGTTGGCATAAACAGCTATCTATATAAAGGAAAATGAAGTTGGTCCCTTAGCTCACATATCTTACAAAATATAGGAATTAAAGACCTAAGTTTGAAAGCAAACATGTTTCAGATATTTCAGAAGAAAACTGGGAACACATCCTAGAAAGTTAATGGTTGGGTAGAATCATCTTAAATCAGGCAGGAAACTGGAAAGTAAGAAAACGGACATGATTTACTAACTGAAAATTAAAACTCATTGTGGCCAAAATAACACTCCTATAGTTAACAGAGAAGAACAAATGGGAAATTTCCATTGTGATGTTGATAACTATAGAAAATGAGTGTGTGATAACAATGTCCAAATCAAAACATTACATCTCAAACACCGGAAATGTCCTCACCTCACCATGTGTCCTATTGCAGGTGATGCGCTACTTTTCATTCTACCTTGTTGACTGCCAAGTTCCATGGACACGTGCTCTACTCGTGCTAAAATCACTGTGATCCCCTCACTCACCTTCCAGGCAAGCTCCCATCGCCCTAGCTCCCCTATCCACAGTGACCCTGGCACTTCTGAGCTCAGAATTCCCTTCCTATTCACCACGGTGAATACCCGCATCAGTGAATTAATCGAAGAAGCAAGAAAACACCAGCAGCCTCTTGTCTCAGGGTCAGGCTGGGTTGACTCGTGGCTTCCCCTGGATGCATGTACTCAGTCTGCAGCACCTGCCGGAAGCTAGGACTCACCTGGATGGATTTTGTAAATGGAACTTCCCAGGGTGGAAGCCCAAATTCCTTCCTGAGTGGTTAATGATGGAGACTGAAGCTGTGCTGTCAGAGAACACAGCAGAAAGTGATTCAAACCACAAGCAGGACTCCAGACTAAACAACCACGTCCTTTCCAGAGCAAAATTTCACACTCGGAGCAACAGTGGCAAGGAGATGTTTACAACTGTCTGTCTGGTCGTTAGACACATTTCCCTCTTGTTATTGCAACCCTGAGAAAGCATTCCCGGTGGGATGTGGTTCTACACTGAAATTTTTTCATGCTGATTCTTTGTTCCCAAGACACCAGGACAAATGTCAGGTGAATAAGTGTTTATTATATATTCCCTGTGAACTCTTCTGTCTTCCAGAGACCTGACCCCCAGCACATAATTCCAGCACTGAGCTAAGTTTCTGTTGACATTTTACACTGAGAAACTCGTCCTAACTAGGTCCCTTGGCTCTCCAAAGCCTACATTTGTATGGGGGACATGGTTCCTGCTACTGTTTTTCCAGAAAACTATTATTCTCCTCAACAAGAGGATAAACTGGAACTCCTTAATGTAAAACCATAAGTAGTATAGTCCTTGGCTTTGTGATTCTCTTGCCAATAGAATGTAAAACATCATATCCATACTCAAGTTTAAAGAGCTGTCATTTAGTCATATACTTTAAATCCTTCATAATTCAAAGGCATATGTTTGGATATTTTATGAATATTTCCTTGAAATTGGCAATTTAAAAGAATTCTCTTTCAGTTGTTATAAAAGTACAGTCACTGTGGTCTATACATTTATTAACTTAATTCTACATTTGTAGAAATAGGGCTGAGGAAGTTTAAGTCATCTTGCATAATTGGGTCTATTGAGTATTAGAATTGCAATCTGTGAATTTTAAGGAAAAAATGTCTCGTAACTGAATGGAAAGCCATGTGGACTCAGGGCCTGTGCCTGGCACATAGCAGGTCTTAAATAGATTTTTGATGAATGAATATATATATGATTTTGAGAGGACAAATGGCTTGACATGTTGGGAAATACTGGTCAAATAGCTCGGGCTGGTGCAAAGAGAGAATATGCAGTGATGGGAAAGAGAATCGGGATGTAAGAGTTCCAAATGTGGAGAGAAAATTGGAGACAGGAAATATGAGACAGTTAGAGGACCAGAGACAGGAAAGATCTAAGCAATGTCTGGGAAGGTCCTGCCGACTCTGGAATCTCTGCTGTCCTTGAGGTAGCAAGCTGCGCTGTTCAGAGAGGCTCATCTCGCTGGGAACTGTGGACAGTTCCTGGTGCTGACAGGGATCCGTGTCGGCAGGATAACTGGATCTCAGTCCCCAAAACACAGTCAGATGAATTCTGCCAAAAATCTAAATAAGTTTGGAGAAGTCTGCTAAGCTGCAGATGAGAACACAGCCTGATTAGCGGTGTGACTTAGTCCAGATGAGATCCTGAGCAGGGAAGCCAGCCGTCTGCATCTGGAATTCCAACCTACAAAATAGAAGGATACTAAATGGTGGTGGTTGTTGTAACACAGTGTTAATTTTTTTACAGCAATAACAATCTTATATGCGTGTAATCTCTCTTTCATTAGGTCTACTTTCATTTTTAATGGTCACTTAGTTGTATATATTTATAACATACAATGTGATGTTTTAATACATACATAAAATGTGTAATGATGCATTGAGTGTAGTTAACACATCCTTCATCTTTGACACTTATTTTTGTCTTGGGAAAATTGAAAACACTCTCACATTATAAGCAGTGTTCAGTGTGTGTGGCTCTGGTCTATCTGTGTGTTGCTCATTGTGTGTTTTCATTATGGATTATGGCTAAGAAAACTGCTCAAGTGTGAAAAGTGCCCATATTCCCAATAGACAGGAAGGCAAGAGAAGCTGTCACATGAGTGTACCAAGATGCCTCTCATAGCTTCTTCCTACTCACTGAACATGCCACGTCTCCTTACATTCTGTCACTTACAGCATGTCACTTCTTCTATTAGCCAGAGTTCTCCAGAGAAATGAACAGAATAGATAGAGAGATATATAGACAGACAATTAATTTACATGATGACAGAAACAGAATTTGTTCAATGGCTGACTGCAAGCTGGTGAGCCAGAGAAGACAATTATGTGACTTGGCCAAAAGTTGAAAAGCTCAGAGGTAAGAAGGCGAACGGTGGTCAACCTAGCCCGAGACTAAAGTAGACTGAGTTCCTAGAGGGCTGCTGGTGCCAGTTCCTAGGTGCAAAGGTTGAAGAAAGTACAGTCGAACGTACAAGGACAGCAGCAGGTACCCTGGTGCAGAGGGAAGAACCAGACAGAGAGTGTTTCTCCCACTTCTGCTTATGTGTTCTGAACTGACTGCAAGGATACTGATGCATGTCCACATTCAGGGTGGGTCTGTCTCAGTCAGCTCAGTGGCTCACTTGTCAGTCTTCTAGGAAACACCATCCGAGATTATGACCATTAATTGCGTTGTGTCACAATTGAGTGTTTAAGTAAAGCCCAGGAGATGAGTAGGGTGAATCATGGAGGCATGACCTTGGGTACTATACACGGGCCTTAGCCCCTTCCTATCGGGTGCAGTTCCTCTGCTCTGCTTGCCAGCCACCATGGATTGAGCAGCTTTACTCTGTCATGCTTGTCTTACTTTAAATTTGCAAGACTACCAAAACCCCAGAAACCATGAGCCAAATTCAACCTCTCCTTCTGTAAATCCTGGGTATCAGGTATTGTAACCAAGTGATGGGAAAGCCGACTTACACACATACACCCAGAATTATGTTTCACCATTTCTCTGGTGATACCTCAATCCATTCAAGTTATCAACACAATTTACCCAAGTAGTTGTCCAAATATAAAGCCACATGGGAGAAACATACACGCTATCATGAGAGATATTGTGAGTATCAACACCCAAACAGTGAGGGGACTTGTACAATATTTTTATGGGAAAGAAAAGGGTGATAATCAGTGGTAAAATCTACAACAAATTATTCCTGGTGCAGAAACAGAAAAGTAACCATGTCATATTTTGTTCAGTAGTTTGTAGCTAATTTGCAACAGTGAGCATGAGAATAATAGAATAAATAATTCGTGTAATGAAATGTAAAATTTGTAGACCTGTTCAAAAGTAGAACATTTCTTTCTCCCTCTCCCTCCTCTCCTCCATCTTCTTCTTGCTCTCCTTCTCCCTCCCTCCCTCTCTCTCTCTCTCTCTCTCTCTCTCTCTCTTTCTCTCTCTCTCCCTCTCTCTCTCATATCAGTGTTTCCTAGCAGGAAGGTAGGTTTACAATGGCCACCTGCAGAGGCAGGTATGAAAGAGTGCAAAATGGCCATCTGCATGCTACAAAGTGGAGGATCCAGTCAAAAGTTGAAGGCCTGCAGAGTCCTGTGAGAATCAGTATCAGGAAGCCAAGAGGTCTATCCTGGAAGGCTGAAGAATCTGTGGTGGAAGCCTGGAGAGGGACATCTAAAGCAACGGTGAAGACTGGAGCTCCTCTGAGAAAACAGAAACAAGACTTCTTTCTTTCCTTTTTTATTCTATCCAGTCTATAAACCTATTGGTTGGTGGTACCCACTCCCAGGTGGACCTGCCGTCTTCCATAAATCAATCACCCTGACACCCAGGACTGTGCTATATCAACCTGCTGGGCTTTTCTTATTCAAGTTGATATCACAATTAACTGTTAAATTTATATTTTAGGCTTCTTTTATAGGAGAAATTCTGTAATATTTAACTTTTGGTTTCTGACTTATTCCAGTGAGCATTATAATCTTAGCATCTACCAATTTTCTTTCAAATGACATGATTTCACTCATATTTATGGATCAGTAATATTCCATTGTGTATATATGTCCTATTTTCTCTATCCATTCTTGGTCATTGACTCTATAGGCTGTTCCAAGAGTTTAGCTACTGTAAATTGTGGTTATAAATATGGATCCATATATATCATTATATTGTGATGCAGTTATTTCTTTTTGGAATATGCTCAGGAGAGGCATAATTAGGTCAAATGGAATTTCTATTATTTAGTATTTTGAGGAATTCCTGTAAGGATTTCATTAATGGTTTTGCTTCATTTCTTTATGATAGCCATTCTTTCTGGAAGAAGACAGAACCTCAATGTTGTTTTCATTTGCATCTCTCTAGTGGCCAGTGGTATTCAACTTTTCTAATGTATTTATTATTTGAGAAATAATGTACTTATTTCACTTGCTCATTTTTTGTGTCTTTTATTTTGGAGGGGTCATTTTTTTGTTCTTTATATATTCTGTTATTAGTCCCCTGAGAAATAGCTGCAAAATATTTTTCTAGTGAATTTTCAAGGAGAAAAGGAACTTTCCAGGTTGTTGGTGGAAGTGTAAATCTTGCAGAATCCCTGCTGCTCAGCCAATCACTGCCAGCAGCTTTGGCCTGCGGACCCAGCTCCTAGCTATGGGGCGAACCTAGCAGCTCCACCTTTCAACTTCTAGCCTTTACCCTGTGCATTCTTTTTTTTTTTTTAACTACTGAACTGAGATGCAACACAGGACTCTACACACATCAGGTAAGCCCTGGTCCCCTGGGCTCTGTCTTTAACTCCCTAGAAGACCAAGGTTACACAGACAATTCCTGGGGTGATTTTCTGGAGTCAGTGTGGGTGGAATCGAGATCTCCCAGGTGGCAGCTCTGGGGTAGAAGGATCCATCACTCCTGTCGAAAAGAGAAAGCCAAAATCTCAGTGCTCAGGCTGTGAGTGGATCAACCACACCAGCTCCTCTGCCAGAACCTGGGCCGGGGCTGTGAGTGTTTTTGAGGGTGCCTTGTCTGGAGTCAGGAGCTGTGGAAAACTGGGCGAACTTCTCCCCAGGCCTATTCTCTCTGGCTCTACCCCCAGCCCGTGCTTGGCTTCCGCTCTCACCCTTCTCCCTGAAGTTGCTCCAATTATGTCAGGGCACTGGCTCCCTGCGGGTCCCCAGGGCAGCCACCAAGATTCTGGTCTGCTCTCTGACAGCAACCTGGCTTGACAGTCGTGGAGCTCCGCCTACTCTGCTCCTCGGCCAATCACAGCTCGCCTCCCAGGCCCGCTGAGCCATCTCCTAGCAACAGGCCAAATCTAGAGTTCCAGACCTTCAGGCCTCCAGCGGGCGTAGCCTCCTGCACTTCACCCCATTATTTAGTCATCAGTTTTATTTTAAACAGTACTAGATGGAAGAATTGGTGTTTTAGTTTTGCTTCATTAGGACGCAAGGTAGACATAATGTGAGACACAGGAAAAGGTGTCAGAATTGTGTTTCTATCAAAGGATGAAGAGATCAAGGATTCAAATGAATAAAAAGCTGGCCAAGGGGTTGGAGATTTAGCTCAGTGGCAGACCACTTGCTTAGCAAGCGCAAGGCCTTGAGTTTTATCCCCAGCACACCTCCCCTGCAAATGAAACCTGGCCAAATAAGAAAGATACAGATCTAAAGAAGAGATCAATAACTATTACTACAAATGACTTGGCATTTCAAAACCGGCATTGACTTTTACATGGAGTATGCTAATAGTATTGGCAATGTGTTTATTTGACAGAGTTGCAGATTACAACATGATCCTGTTTCCTTTTGCACATACTGAAATGATTAAATTGACATGACTGTCTAAGGCCAGTTCTAGAACTCTAGGAAATACTGTAACCAACACTTGTTTTGTGTTTTGGGAGTTATTCAATAAAATTTGAAATGCCTTATTAAGTCCAATTTTTAACCCAAAAGACAGGTCTATTCCTCTGTCGCACTTGTAGACCATTCATCCCTTTATGTTTAATAAAGGTCATCCATGTGCATTATTTGGTTTGAGTCTGAGAATGAGCTCTTGGACAAGGGATGATGGTATTGTTTTTATGAACAAATGAGCAAACTACAATCAGAAACCTTAAGTCATTTTTCAATGTCATGTTTTTAGTCATATATAGTGTAGTTAAAATGGGAACATAGTTGTTTCTGTCTAGACTTTCTTTTTACCTGATTGTTGCTAATGAATATTTTTTTTTTGTGTGGTGCCGGGGATTGAACTCAGGGCCTTGTGCTTGCAAGGCAAGCACTCTAATCACTGAGCTAAATCCCCAGCCCTGTTGCTAATGAATATTTAGAAATTTTCTTTTCTTCTTCTTCTCTTGTTTTTCTTGTTCTTTTTCTCTCCTTTCCTTCCTTCCCCCTCCCCTTCTCTTCCCCTTCCCCTCCTTTCCTTTCCTCTCCTCTATTTTCATCTTCTATTTCTCCTTCCTTCTTTCCTTCCTTCCTTCTTTCCTTCCTTTCTCCCTTCATTCCTTCCCTCTTTCCTTGATTTCTTGATTTCTTTCTAGAAAATGACCTGGGAAGCTGTTCATGTCATGATCATGGCAGCACCAGATTAAAGCCCAGGATGGAGCTTTTCCTTTCCAAGACACACCCCACAGTGAGAGGCCTCTTCACAGCAGGCCCTACCCTCGCAGAAGAATTCTGCCCCATTTTTTGAGTACAGAACCACTTTTTTCCATGAGTGATTGTGGGCAGACCCAAGACATCCTTGTAGCAACATGTTTTTGGAGGAATCCATAACCTGCCCAGGACTGAGAAAGTGAAAATGAAAGTGACAGAGCCCCAGATCCTCAGCGCCTGTTGACTTCCCAGAGCTCGGGCTGGGTCCTCAGAGATTCCTGAGTCTACATTGGCTGGGAGGCAGCAGGTGCAGGACCCCGGTGTCAGAGGATCCCAGCAGTGGGACTGACACAGGTGCCACCTGGTTTGCACATCTCTCCCTGAAGCACCTGCTTGGCTGCTGCTCCCATCCTTCTCCTGGCTCTTGCCTCCAGTTGGTTCCCAGCGCTGACTCCCTACAGGTCCCAATGACAACGGCCACCATTGCTGCTCTGCTCTCTTCAGGCTACACCACGTCCCAGTACGACCACTGTGGAAATCAGCAAGGAGATCCTTCACAAAACTAAAACTCTAGTTCCAATTGAATCGTCTATTTATCTTCTATGTATCTTCTCAAAAGTGTTAAGAAATCATATTAAAGGGATATAGCATGCCCATGCTTTTAGCAGCACAATTCATAATAACTACATCTTGGAAATAACCTATATTTTGGAAGCATATCTTCAGTTTCAATAACATGGAAAGCATTTCATCACTTTCAATTACATGGAGAAGCTTGAGAAACATTGGTATCAGTTCTCTTGTAATGTTCTACAAACCCACAATCCAGGTTACATCACAAAGAGAAAGCCACTTACCGAGAGACCCTACAGTGCGGTGGAAGATTCAGTCTTCCATCTGCTCTGCAGACCTCTATACAATGACGCATCTGTCATGAGGAAACCAGAGAATGAGATGCCCCAAAACCCTGACTCCCCAAAAGCTTGTCCCACAAATTCTAAAGTGGAGGAATTCTGGGTGAAAATTTAAAAAAAATACTTAAAATGATTAAAGAGTACCAATAAGATACAAATAGCTAATGAATCAGGTACTAAGATGAGTATACAAAAAGCAGCCAAATGAAGTAAGAAGACAATGTAGGAAGTGAAAAGCCACTTTTTAAAGAGACAGAGGTTGTGAAAAGGAATTGAGCAAAAATTCCAGAAATGAAAAACTCAGTTGAAAGTCTTGGTGGTGCATAACGTTGTTGAGAAGATACAATATTAGGAAACTAAGAAGGGTGGATGTAAAAGAACATGCAGGTAGTAATAATGATAAACAAGGAAACATCAAAAGACTATCTGCAATTCCTAGATAAATAAAAAAAGCAAAATTACGGCTCGCCAGACATAAGGAAGGTGGCAAACTGGAGGATAGTTGCATAAAATTTTATTTACTGCAACTATTGAAGAAAATTTCCCAAAAGTAGAGAGTGAGATGGATGGTTAAATAAAGGAGGCATTTACAACCCTAAATAGACATGACCAAAAAAGAAACTCCATGACACACAACAGTCAACCTGCCAGGGCCTCAATACAAAGAGAGAATACTAAATGCTGTTAGGGCCCAATCACTTACATTAGAAAACCGTTAGAGTAACAGCATATTTCTTCACACAAAATCTAGAGGCCTGGAGCTCTTGGCGTTAAGTTTTTCAAGCTCTAAAAGTGAATAGCTGCCAACCCAGATAACAATATCCTGAAAGCAGTCTATTAAAATTCAACAAGAAATAAAGAACTTCAATGATAATAAAATAAATCTTAAGAAATCCATGGCCACTGAACAAGCAGTCCAGAAAATAATTAAGCAGCCCTCAAAAGAGACAATGAGGACAACAACATCATGAGGTTAAGGGAAGGAATAAGTCTGGCTGGGAGATTAGTTAAGCATATGAAACACAGAGGTATCAAGCACTGGAAAAAGAATATAAAGACGGGAATAACAACACACCTTTCAACAGTACCACTGAATATAAATTATCTTAACTTGCCAATCAAAAGACACAGACTGGCAGATTGACTAAAAAGCAAAGGCAAAAACCAAAACCAAAATGACCCAACTATGTGTTTCCAGCAAGATACACAAGTCTTCCGCCAAAATACACACAGGGTGAAAGCATAAGAATGGAAAATATTAATCCAGTCAGTTAGGAACTGAAAACAAGAAGTAGCTATCATAATTTCTGAAAAATTTGATTTCAAACCTGAGGTTAACAGAAGTAAAGAAGGTCACTGCCTATTGATAAAGGGAACAATTTGCCAAGAAGAGATAATAATTGTAAATATAGATAAACTGAAGGTTGGTGCATTCAATTCCATAAAAGAAAAAACTGCTTGACATAAAAGAACAGATAGATTTCAACAACACCATCATAATGGGGAATTTCAGGATCCCACTCACTCGAGCAGAGAGGTCAACAGAGAAGGAAAATCAACAAAGAACTATCAGAGATGATTTACATCCTAGAGCAAAAGATTTAATAGCTCTCTGCAGTGGTTCACCCAACAACAGAAAAGTACACAACCTTCTCAAAAGTCCATGGAAATTTCTCAAGAACAGACTATATTTTAAGCCATAAGGCATATTTTTATGAATACAAAAGAAGTGAAATAATCTCCTACTTCCTGACAGATTACAATGGCTAAACTTAGAAATCAACAACACAAGAAACTACAGACAATACACAACCACATGGAGAGTGAATAATACACTCTTAGGTGATCAGTGGGTCCTAGAAGAAATCACGGAAGAAATTTTCAAATTCCTAGAAACAAATGGAAATGGAAATGCAGCAATCCAATCAGCATCCGTGGGACACAACAGAAGCAGGTCTGGGAGGGAGGTTCATGCCTATGACTGCCTGCATCAGAAGACGTGAGAGATCCCAAATAAGTATTATAACGATGTGCCTGAAGTTCCTAGAAGAACAATAACAATTCAAACCCCAAACTAGGAGTAAGAAAGATATTATCAAATTCTGTGTGTAAAGTAGTGAAACTGAAACTAAAAAAAATACAAAAGATCAATAAATCAAAAAGTTGGTTCTTTACAGGCATGAATAAGATCGATAAAGCTTTACAAAAACTTATCTAAAGAAGGAGAGAAGAGACCCACATTAAAAAATATTATAAATGAAAAAGGTGAAATACAAACAGACATCAGTGAAATCAAG
>PVJO010023147.1:0-26655 GCA_004026905.1 Hystrix cristata | reverse complement strand
GGCTTCCAGTGTGTATCATCGTTTGATAGAAACCAGCCTACTAAACTTAATTTTTCTCACCTTGCAAAGCTTGGGACACCAAGCGAGAAAGTCACTGAGTGTCCCTGGTCATTTGTGAGCAGAAAAATGGCACCTTGGTGTTAGCTGTTAACCCTTGATCGTGCTGAGCCAGCTGCTCAGGAGACTTTGCTGCGGCTGGCTTCTTGCTGCCTGCCTTCTCTGGCCCCCTGTCTATTTGGGTACAGAAACAGGCCAAGTGCCTGGGGAACATTTCGCTTTCTGTTGTAAGGAGGGGAGAATTAGAAAGTCAAATGCTGCTCTGGACTGGGAGCCAAGAGAAGGGGGCAGGGCAGCTGGGGGGCCTGGAGGAGGCTCAGCTGCACTGGGGACCTTGCCCATCCCAAGGTGCTGCCGGCCAGGAGCCGGGTGGCCCCACTGTTCCTTCCTGTCCTTCCGTGGAACCGCTCTGCCCGGGCCTGGCAGAGGGAGCAGGCCCTGGCAAGGGGAGCACAGGGCATGTGAAGCTGACCAAAGGGAGATGGGTTGAAACAGAGCCAGCCTGAGAAGGGCACTGATGCCAAGTGGAGCGGACGGCCATGCCAAATGAAAGGTCCCTGGGGTGTTGATTATGTCTCACTTTCTGCAATACACCTCATTTCATTTATTTGGCATTATCAGAGAATGAGCTGTTCTTCACAAGTGACTTCTGAAGATCCGAAGCTCCTCCCTCACTCAGATTTAAGATTGAACTATTTAGGGGTCAAGGTTTTTTGTTTGTTTATTTGACTGGGGATTGAACCCAGGTCCTCATGCATGCAAGGCAAGCACTGTACCACTCAGCTACGTCTCCAGCGCCCCCTCTTTTTATTTATTTATTTATTTATTTATTTATTTATTTATTTATTTATTTGCTTTGAGACAGGGATCTAAATGACCCAGGCTGGCCTTAAACTTGTGATCCTCCTGCCTCAGCCTCCTGAGTAACTGGGGTTACAGGCATGCACCACTGTGCCTGGTTCAGGCTTCTAAAGTTACTACTTTTATTTGTGTTTAAATATGCATAAAATGTATTACCTTATCCATTCTTAGGGATATAGTTCAGCAGTGTTAAGCACATTCCCATTGTTGTGCAGCCATCACCTTCATCCATCTCTAGAACTTTTTCATCTTCCCAGACAGAAGCTTTGTACCCATTTCCACCACTACCACCCCCACCCCACCCCGGCCCCTGGCAAGCGCTCTTCTACTCTCTTTCTGCATGGATTTGACTACTCAGCAACCTAATATAAGTGGAATCATACAGTCTGTGTTCTTTTGTGACTGGCATATTTCACTTCGTAGAATGTCTTCATGTCTTCTGATTCTTCCACGTTGTAGCATGGGTCAGCATTTCCTTTTAAAAGTCTGAGTAAAGCTGGACATGGTGGTGCGTGCCTACAATCACAGTTGTTTGGGAGCCTGACACAGGAGAATCCCAAGTTTGAGGGCAACCTGGGCAACTTAAGAGAGATCCTGTCTCAAAAAATAAAAAGGGCTGAGGATGTAACTTAGTAGTAGAACAGTACCCCTGACTGAGTTAGCTCCCCGGTAGCACCACACACACACAAAAAGATAAAAGCCTGAATAACATCCCACTGTGTGTCTGTACCACATTTTTTTAGCCATTCATTGGTCCATTGGCTATTGTAAATAATGCCACTATGAAGATAGATGTACTCAAGCTTTCTTTTTACAAATAACTTTTAAGAAATATTTTTCATATTTCAGAACTATATTCATTTTAAAACATTTAGAAAATGTGGACTTTTTTTTTTTTCAGACGGGGTCTTGCTCTGTAATTCAGGCTGGCCTTGAGCTCACTGTGTAGCCCAGGCTGGCCTCCAACTCTTGGTGATCCTCCTGCCTCAGCCTCCCAAGTGCTGGGATTACAGGGATGTGCCACCCTGCCTGGCGAAAATGTGGACAAATTAAAAGAAAAAAATCCATTATCCCACCATTCAGGGCAACTTAAATTGTACATTCTGTTAATATTTTGGTGTACAGGCGAAGTATCCCTAATTTGACAATCTGGAATCTGAAATGCTCCCTGAACCAGAACTACATGAGCGTCTACGTGACAGCTCAAATGGAACATTCCGCACCTGACCGCATGTGACAGGCTGCAGTCGGGATTCAGGCATGTTAAAAATACTGTTTAAAATCACCTCAGAGTTGGATAAAGCCTACGTGAAACATACATCCATCTTGAGTTTGCACTTGGCTCCTAGCCCCAGATAATTCATTGTATGTATGCAAATATTCCAAAATCTGGAAAAAGAAATTGAAATCTGAAATACTTCTAGTCCCAAGGCATTTTAAATATAGGATACTCAACCTATTATATGTTTTATAATATATACATTTATAATATAGTTTTTAAAACTGATAATTTGACTTCCTTGCTGCAGCATCATTTTTATGATTGCTTAGCATTTCAGTATATAAATATACCACAGAGTTTTAAAAGTTTCCCACTGTTGCATCTGAAGGTTGTTTTCTGCTTTTTCTTTATCACTGACAGCACAGAAGGGTGAACCCAACCTTGGAGCAAAACCTTGTTGCATGTATGTGTGTCAGAGGGTATAGATACATTTAAAAAATCCTGGGAGTCTTGGGGCTGGGGATTTGGTTCAGTAGTTAGAGTGCTTGTCTTGCCAAGCACAAGGCCCTGAGTTTGATCCTCAGCACTGAAAGAAAAAAACAAACAAACAAAGCAGGCTTAGAACTAAGTCTTGGACCATGTCAGGGCTGAAATCTTTGGAGTCTTTTATACATATTGGGAAATTGCTTGCCATGTACGTTTTATTTTTTTGCATTTTCATCAGCAGTGCCATAAAGTGGCAATTTCCCTCTTACCTTACTGATACTATGTATCATCACTTTAAAATGTCTTAGTCCAGTGGTAGGAAATAGTGCCTTTAGTATTAGAACTGTGCATTTCTTTGAACATTTACAAAATGTCTATTGGCCCCTTGTGTTCCTTCTTTTGGGAATTGCTTACTGGTGATCTTTGTGTGTTTTTCTCATTGTTGTTCATTTGTGAGACCTCTTTGTCTATGGAGGGTAGCAGTGGAGCCTGGTTGTGTAGCTCAGTGATAGTGTTTGCCTAGCACACATGAGGCCCCAGGTTCAGTCCCCAGTGTGCGTGTGTGTGTGTGTGTGTGTGTGTGGGAAGGTAGAAATTGAGTTGCAAGCAAAAGTCACCCAGTCTGTCCTTTGCCTCTCCATTTTGCTTCTTGTGCTTGTCGATGTAAAAAAATGCTTTTTATTTTTACATAGAGGTATTTATAAGTATTTTCTTTTAAACTTCTGCTTCAGTGTCATTCTTAACAGCCCTTAGTTCTCTATAGTTTTGCATCTATATTTTAGTTTATTCTAGCACTTTCATACTTCATTTTCACACTTAAATCTTGAATTCTTTCCTAAAATGATCTGAAGTCTAATAGAAGGGAAAGAATCCAACCTTAGATTTCCCCAGCCTCATTTGCCCTTTTCTCTGCTGGTTAAAAATGCCCTCTTCTCACATGTTAATTCTCATATAGTCTTGGTTCTGTTTCTGGAGTTCTTTCTGTCCAATGATACAAATCTTTGTTCTTTTGCCAGTACCATGCTGTTTTAATATTTTAATTATTTCAGGGCATGAATCCCATGATTACAAAATTTCTTGGCTGGTCTCTCACATTTTCTTTCCAAATGAACTTTAGAATGACTTGGTCAACTTAAAAAATAATTCTGGTGTGACTCTGATTGAAATTACATTAAGTTTATAGATGAATGTTGAAGGATTTGAAATATTTGTAATACTCAGTCTTCTCATCTGGAACTTAAGTGTCCACATGGTTTTTTTATGTAGGTCCCTTAAGGTGTTTCTTAAAGTGATGTGTTGGCAAGGTGTCATTTTCTAGAATGTTTTCTAAATTTTTGCTGTTGGTATATATGAAAGAAATTACTTTCTGTGTATTTATTTAGCAGCAGACCTGCTCACTGCACTGAGGAGCTAGCTGTCTTCTTGGTTTCATAGACAGAACCTCATAGCATCTTCAGTGATAATTCTGTGTCTTCTTTTCCAGCATTTATGCTGTTCATTTTCTTTTCTTGTCTTGTTGCATTGGCTAGAGCATCTAGAACGATCAGTCTATTTATTGCAATGCTGGGGATTGAACTAAGGGCCTTTGCACTGAGCTACTTCGCTAGTCCTATTTTTACTTTTTAATTTTGAGAGAACGTTTTGCTAGTTTGCTGAGTTGCTCAAACTGGGTCAGGCTTGTTGTCCTCCTACTTCAGCCTCTCAGAGTGCTGAGATTATAGGCATATGCCACCCTGCCTGGCTTAGAACAATTGTCAACAGGGATGATGTCAGGCATCTTTGTCTTAATTCTGACTTTACTGGAAACACCTCTGGCGTTCTGAATTTTTATGTGTAAAGAATATTAAGTGTAGCTCTATGTTATGCTGATGTTTCAGAGGCATTGGTAATATATAATTTAATTCTGCCACACAATCATATGGCCAGGAACCTATGGATCTCATATATCCATTTGATTTGGGGCCCCGAACTTCTGTTTTTCTCTCATCCTTATTCTTCCTCTTTAGCATTATTGTCTTACTAAAACTTTCTTATGTTTCTTCTCTTGTTTCAAACTGTCTGTTATCAATTATTTCAACTTCTAGAAGTTATCCTTCTCCCCCTTATTTTTCAAATCATTGTGTTAATTGAAGCCATAATTCACATATATGGAAAACATCTTAAAGACTGCAGAAGTGAACATTCAAAGGCCAAAAATCCAAATGGTGCTGTTAAATGTGAATCTCCTATGGGAAATGCTGAAATGCTGTTCACCCTGAATAAAGTGACATTTTATATCCCTGGAGATATGTTTAATGCCTGTGCTAGGACAGGTACAAGTATGTATCTTTGTATTTTTTTGTACAGATAGATGTACACCACTCACACGATTAAGTGCACCCCTCCCCACACTTAGTGCTTCCTTACTATGCCATTGAATACATGTGAAATAATTTATTTAATCACTTCTCTATGTAGCCAAGTTTTTCCAGCTTTGCTATAACTAAAACAGCCACAAATGCTAGGTATAGTGTCACAAACCTGCAATCTCAGCTACTTGGGAGGCTGAGGCAGGAGAATCATGGGTTGAGGTCAGCCTGGGCAACTCAGTGAGACTCTATCTCAAGATAAAAAATAATAAAGGGCTGGGAGTGTAGCACAATAGTAGAGAACTGCAAAAACCAGAACAAAAATGAAAGCAAAAAAACACTTACAAGTCAACATCCATATATATAGAAGCTTTTGTTCTCCTTTTCTAATTTTCTGCTCCTGATCTACTTACTCTGACTTCCCCAAGAAAGGAAAAGAAACTTTTCAAAACAATGTAAACTAGGAATGAACAGGTTATCGAGTTCTCCCACTGGCACGGCCAGCAATGTGGCCGACTCTAGCTGTCCCTGACCTGCATCTGCCATGAGGCTCACTTATCTATTCCCAGTTCCATCAGCACCCATCGAGGCTTGCTGAGCCTTGCTGGGCAATGTTGGGTGCTCAGGGACACTCTGTTGTGCTCCCTGGGAGGCACCTGTGCAGTCAGGAGAGTGCTTGCTTGTCACAGTGACCCGAACTGCAGGTCCTGGGGGATGAGACGGATGGGCGAATGACTTACGGACCTTGTGGAGCGAGTCTTGCAGGATAACCAGGAAGATCACTCAGGTGGAAAGAGAGACACTAGTGGAGCCACAGCGTCAAGCAGGAACTTACCCTCAAGGCTCCTGTGGTATGTATGAGGCACAGAGAAGCTGTCTTCGGAAGACCCAGCTGGATGGGCCACGGAAGATGCCGTGTGTTTCCAGCCAGCCTGCACATACAGAACACAGCATCCTTCAGACCTGGAATGTGGACTTGGGGAGGTTAGTGGGATGCTGCTGGGAACGTAAGGCACAAGGAGATTGTGGTTTTTGGAGAGATGAGCAAGTTGCCTCTTACTTTTCCCTCCCCAGGACAGCTTTTGCTTTTAACCTTTAATATTCATTTTCTTTCTCATTCCAAAAGCAATGTGTACTCATTTTAAGAATTTAAGTAAATTCAGAAAAACACAACTCTGAACTCATTCCATCTAGAGAAAATATTGATAAAATTTTGGCAGATATTCTTCTGCTGTTTTTCCCATTCTTTGTACATGAATTTTAAGATGGAATGGATTGCACATATTGTTTTATATATGTCATAACTAGCCTAGGAAAAGATCCAAACTCAAAATCAAAGTATGGTTTCTACCGAATGCGTACTCCTTTCTACCATCTTAAAGTTGCAAAATTGTCAAGTCAAGTCATAAGTTGGGTACCATGTGTGTGTAATTTTTTTACATTGTGGTGTTTACCTTGTAATTGTGGTTTTTAAAAAAATTTTTTTTTAATCTTAAAATTTTTTTGGTGCCGGAGATTGAACTCAGGGCCTTGTGCTTGGTAGGCAAGCACAGTAACCACTGAGCTAAATCCCCTGCCCCTTGGGTTTTGTTTTTTAAACTGAAGATTAATTTTTATGTAATTGTAGTCTCTTTCTTTGTGGTTTTATTTCTGTCATTCTATTACTAAGCTGAAACTTTTCAGCTAACCCCTTAGTTCATGCTACTCCCCCTTCTGGGGTGCTTCCCTACTAGTTCCTGCCTGTTTGGTCTCCTAGCCACAGCTCAGTCTGTCTCAGACTCCTCTTCCTCCATGAAGTCTCTTTGATTCTCTATAAGCAGATGTTTTCTCTCCATGAAATTCATTATGTTCTGCCTGGATTATGTTCAGATCTTACTGGTGACATTTATCACATTCTGTCCTACCATTTAGCCATGTCCAACCTGCTGCCTACATTTTTTTTTTTTTTTAGTGAAGGGAAATTTTCTTGGGTATATATTTCATGCATGTAAAATACATGATATTGTTAATGTATATAAGTAAAAAAACTTTTTTTGTATTGTTATTATAATATTTAGAAAAAGATGGCAAAAAAGGGGGTGGGGTGTAACTTGGATATGATTGGTTATGTTCCTGCAAAATATGAGCTCTCTGAGGGTTAGGACTATCTTTCATGTCTGTGATCCTAATATATCCAATGCAGTGCTTAACACATAGTGGATCATCAATAAATATTTGCTGGATTGAATCAAATTGAATTTGGTTGGATCAAGGGATCAGGTCCAGTTCAGGGGGTTGGTGAGGCACTTAAGCAATCAGACTAGATATTGGTTACAGTTATTCCTTTACTGGTTGCAGAATTATTTGTAATGTTTGTGGTATGTGTCCCACAGAGGAACTTGTTGTTCCAAAGAATTGCACGCTTGTATATATGGTATTGTTGGCTTTTTGCATCCGTCATTACCAACCCCTTGATATCTGACACCCTTGGCAAAAGGCCTGGTTCTTGGGACACTGTTATGAGCAAACACAGTGATGGAAAAACAGACCAGCCATGTTGGGATCCAGCCCAGGGCCTGTGACAGCGACCTGGTCAGGTGAGTGGGGAATTAGTCTTAAGTAACACAACACAAGCTAGGATTTCATCATGAGCCCTGATGGGGAGAGAGGCTTGGGAAGACCCTGCCACGTCTGATGTTGAGATCCTTGCTTGGCACGTATGATGTTGAGATCCCTGCTTGGCCTTCTTCATGGGCTTTTGTGACCTTTGTCTAAAACAGAGGGGAGAAGAATGAACTTGACCAGGTGCTGAGCTTCATTAATTATCAGGAAAATGCAAATTAAAGCCATCAGGCATTACCAGAGTTTCTAAAATGAAAAAAGGAAGAAAGATATCAAGTGTTGGTGAAATGCTCTGCTAATAAGAGTATAAACTGGTACAACTATTTGTAGAAATAGTTTGGAAGTATCTATAAATGATCTAGCAGTTCCCTTCTTAAGTGTGTACTCTCCAGAAGTGTGTCCATCAGCTGTCCAGGAGACGTGTATTGGAATATTCATAGCAACACTACTTGTAATGAATCCTACCTGGATACCAGCCATAAATGCCCATCAACAATAGAGTAGAAAAATAAGTTGTGATATATCATTCGGTGGAATGCCATGCAAGAGTGAGTATGAATAACCTACCAGGACACGCAACACCTGGCTGAACCCCACAAACATAATGTGGAAGAAAAGAAGCCAGACAGACTATGTGCTTCCATTTCTGTAAAGTGCAAAAACAGGCAAAGCTCTTGAGTGCTGTTGGAAGTTGGAGCGTTGGCTACCGTGGTTGGGTGGAGGATCGTGGCAGCGTGTGGGGTGGTGGAAAGGGGCTTCTGATGGGCGTAAGGTTTCCCACTCTTCTCTCTCTAGAGCTCTCTCTGATGTTGGGGATGGAACACAGGATCTCACATATTCTGACATGTGCTCTACTACAAACCGCACCTTCAGCCTGAGGTTCTGGTTCTCGATCTGGGTGCTGATTCACATAGATGTATTCAGTTTGTGTAAATTCCCTTCCCACGGCACTTTATGAGCAATTTCACATGCCAATAAAAAGCTAAAAGGTAACAGGGTCCATGCCCGAAATAATTGAAAGCAGGGACTTGAACAGATACTCATGTGCCTACATGTTCATAGCCGCCCTAATCACAGAACTGAGTTGGAACAACTTGGATGTCTGTGGGTGGATGAGCGGGTAAACAGAATGCGGCACAGATGCACAATAGGATAGTATTCAGGCTTGAAAAAGAAACCGACACATGCTACAACAAAGGCAAACGATGAAGACATTCTGCTAAGTGAAATAAGCCAGTCACAAAAGGACAAATGTGTGATTCGACTTATTTCAGGTGCCTAAAATAGCCAAATTCATAGAGCTAGAAGATTGGTAGTGGCCTGGGGCTGGAGGGGGTGGGGAAACGGTGGGTATTGCTTCACGGCTACTGCCTTTCAGTTGGGGAAAATGGAGAAATTCTGTGGCAGGGTGGTGGTGATGGTTGCATGTGAATGTACTTAATGCCGCTGAACCATATATTTACAAATGGCTAAGGTGGTAAATTTTGTTATGTGTGTTTTCCCACGGCTAAAAAAATGGATGACTGCAAAGAGTAGGAATATACCAACAGACGCAAACAGGATGAAGGGCAGCCCCGAGCTGGCAGTGCGTCAGAACCAGAAAGAAAATGCTGCTGGGGAGCCCAGGATAGGAGCTGTGAGGGCAGAAGCACCCTGGAAAACATGGGGAGGACCCAGCTTGACCTTGGAGTAGCCGTAGGGTGAGACCTGCCAGGCCAGCGGGCTGACATGTAGAGCCTGGCGCCTCGGAGGGTGCCCGTGCCTGCCAGAATTAGATTTCCCTCTCTGGCACACGTGGGCCATGCGAGCAACACCATGATACCCTGCTCTCCTCATTTTCTGTACCCACGCAGCGTTTTCACCAGGCCCTGGAGACAGGGAGGTGACCTGGTCCATGGAAGGGCAGGATTTCCCATGTGGGCCTTATTCTGCACAGTGAGAAGTTGGGATCGGAGTCTGAGCTGGCAGCCAGGGGCCTGCTGCAAGCAGGATGTTTCAGAGTCAAATTCCTCAACACTTACAGGGTGTCCCTGTGCCAGGTCGGGCTTTGGGTGACAGCCAGTGCCTCTAAGAGGGGAGTGGTGGAGTGACCTGTGACCGGGCCTCACTGGGGGAACAGAGATCCTGCTGACTATGTGGGGCCAGCAGAGACCTGGCCCCGCCAGGATCGGGTGTTTTGTTTTGCATGTCTGTGTTGGAGTGGTTCACTCTCCTTCCAGCAGGGACATTCCCAGAGGAGCCACCGCTCTGGTACCTGGCCTTAGGGAGAGCCCGAAAGAAGGCTCAGCACCTGGGTTGGGCTTCCTGGGCCAGCCTCATTGGGTCAGCTCAGGCCGCTCTGGCTGCCCTGCTTAGGAAACCTGGCTTCCCTTTCCAGCACCCTGGCTACCCCAGACTTGCTCCTCTGGCAGCAGTCACTTTCCCGTGCCTGTTGTGCAGGCTGCTGGAACATGGTATGTAGGAATTGGAGACCCTGGACAGCTTAGGAACTTAGGGGGTCCGAAAAAACTGCTCCTGGCCAGCAGGTGGATACTGTAAGAAGCATTAATCCAAAATAATTTTTGCTGTTGAGATGGATTTGTTGTAAATCTGTCAAGTGTGGAGTTCCTTTGTGTTTGTGATATCCCTGGTTTGGGGTGGGGGGGCAGAGGCTCCTTGCTGAGAAGCAGGATTTACTCCTAAAAGAAAGGAGTTTGGTTCCTTTTTCTCCACCACCCCCACGCTGTTGGTAGAGAACAAGACACTTATTGCTGGTTGTTTAGGAACTGTTAGGAATCTTCTCTTCTTCCAAAACCTGTGAGTAGGATAGAGGAAGAGGCAGCCACAGTGCGGAGGGGAGAAGTGTGAAGAGAAAGAAGAGGAGATAAATGGTGAGCAGACATGCTCTAGTGCAGTGATGGGTGAACCTTTTAGAGACAAGTGCCTGGACGGCAACTCAAAACCCATTTATTTATTACAAAGTGCCAACACTGCAATTAAACCTGAATACTGGAGTTTAGTTTACCAAAAACACTCGTACATTAACATCTTTTGTCTTAAAAGAAAAACAAATAACATGCCTGCCATAGGTTCCCCACCACTGCTCTAGTGTTTTGGTTAAAGCATGCTCATCCGGGGAGGGTCCCTGACTGGGAGGACCAAGGAATCATCTGAACCAGCATTTCCCAGCTGGATTAGTACCACCTGGGAACTTGTTGACCATGTAAACTTTTGAGACTCATCCCAGACCTACCATATCAGAATCTGCATTCTAAGAAGATTCTCCAAGTGATTCGTGTGCACATTGATGTTTGAGAGACCCTGAAGAGACCCCACTTTTGGTCCAGAGCCAGGAAATGATTGTAGTTAAGTACCCGGATGAGACTTCCAGTCCACTACCTCACCTACCCTGAAGGTGAGATAGGCAGAGAAGTACCTGACTCTGGGTGCTGAGGATTTGTGCTGGGGTAAATTCATGCAATTTTTAAAAATCGTGAGTGCAGAATTTTTCCATGAGTTGTTGTGGGAAAATGGTAGGACTGTGACCCTGTAGACTTACCTCAGAGTTAGCACCCAGAGCTGAGTATGTTAAATGCTCTGGGTTTGGTTCTGACCACTGACCTTGTCACTGACATTTGAAGAATTTTGTTGTATCATTACAGTCCTCATCATCACCATCATTAGCACTGATTCTTTATCAAGAGCTTACTGGGAGCCGTAGCTCATGCTAAACACTTAGATTATTTCATTTGTCACACCAGCCACAAGCCGATTCCATTTAAAGTGAAGAAACAGAGGTTCAGAAGGGTAATTGTGCTGGCAGTGCCTCATGTAGGTGATGGAGTTTGAACCAAGGCCCGTGTGACTCTAGCATCACACATTTGTGCTCTCAGGTTAGGTAAAACTCTGGTACGGTTTATATTTATGATACTCTGCAAATTCTGAGATTCAAAGGCAGAAGTTATCCTTTAAGTGCCAAATTTGTTTAGCTATTATTACCATATGTTAAAGTGTTTCAAGATATTTTATAATACAAACACTAGTGTCTGTGTCAGTTTAAGTTTCCATATGCATTTTAATTGTATTTTAATTGAAGACTGCAGTGGAAATTCTGTGTGTCTCAGCCAGTTGAGAGAAAAGAATTTTAGATGTACAGATAAAATATGATTTATGCTATTGCAAAAGATGTGAAGGACGTGTGGGTGCTTTTTCTCCACTTATGACTGTTTCCAGATTATACAGTTTAAAATCGAGAGAAACACTGGGAGGGGCGATCTGTGTGAATGTGGAGCCACTGGGTTAGAATCCTGCTTAGTCAGCTGCAAGTGGGGCATACGTGTCCAGGGTGTGGCCATCTTCTCCTGGTGTCTTTCACAGGTTGGAGTCATTTTGAGGATTGTTTTATTGTATTTTTAGCTTACGGTGGGCAGCAAACTGTAAACTCTGGTCTGTGGGCAGAATTCTGGCAGACATCTGCTTTTGCAAATAAAGTTTTATTGGTACACAGACACACCCATTTGTTTACATACTGTCATGGCTGCTTTCACAATGTCGTGGTGTTGGGTCATTGTGACAAAACTTGTGCGGCCCATAAAGCTTAAAACGTTTACTATCTGGTCCTTTACAGAAAACACTTTGCCAAACCCTGGCTTAGTATCATCTTTTTAGATATTTCCTAAATTTAATTTCTGCTCTATGTTATAAATGCTTGAACCTCAGCCATTCACTGGCTTACTCATTCATCAAACATGCTTTGATCATAGTGGGAAGGAATCTCAGCTCTGGGGCTGTGGGTTCACAAGTAAAAATGTAATCAAAGATTGTAGGCCTGACACAAAGAAACTTGCAGTAAACTGGCATAGGTCAGGTTTTTGGTTGTAAATAACAGAATATACTAATTCAAGCAAAATGGGCTGCATTAAAGATTTTGGATAACTCTCAGAATTGTTTGAGAGGTTGCTGACACTAGACTGAACTTTCTGGAACAGATTTTCAAAATAAGTCACCAAACCACAGCCAGGAGTTGTAGGCAGTGGGACCATTGCTGCCAACTCTAGAACTACAGCTCCTGGCAGAGCCCACCTCATGAAAGCACACCTCACTACCTGGCTGTCTCCTCACTGAGTCACATCAAAGCCAAGTCACATACTACCTAGCTGCAAGGGAGTCTGGGAAAGGTTTTGTACCTCCAGCCCATGGGTGTTGATCAGATAATCTGTAGCCGCCACCACAGTTATTTTGACTTGAAAGGTATATAAGATGTTCACCTCATTTGCTTTTCACATTAACATTTGAGCACTTGAAGCATTATTCAGAAACATATCAAGTGAGACTGACCCAGTAAGCAGCTTTGGGATGGTATGGGAGACATTCCCAGGCTCATCTCCAAATCCTGCTCATTCATCCTTCAAGGCTTTGGTGCTCTGTCCTTTAGAAAGCCTTCCCAAGGTGAACATGTGGTTATCGCTGTCCTCTGCATTCTCATGACACTTGGTATACTATCCAGGAAATTACAATACTCTCCTTCATATGGCAGTTACATCTTACATATTTTATCTTCCATGTCTTTCTTTTTGACTTTTAAAAAAGAAAACATGGTCAATAAGTTTAAAATACCTTTCATTCTCTTGTTCAGTTTCATTCAGTTCCTTTTCTCACAGAGGCAAATAGTAGTCATTTTATCCTTCTATATTTTCCCACTTTAATTACATGTACATATTTATACACAATGCAAAGTGCCATTTTGTGAGTTAATAAGTTGTTCTGAATGCTGTCTTATTAGTACAGTTAGGAACAGTGGAGCTGAGGGAGTCACTCCCTTACCTCCATTTAATTCTAAACAGTAGTCTATGGTTATTCCTTCTTCCATTGTCTTAAGAAGGGAAAAAAAAATAACAAAAACCTAGATCTCTGATGCTGTAGGCAAGAGCACATGGTATTGGCTCTCCTAACCTGACCTTTGGTCACCTTTACTTTACTTTAACCTCATTACAGGTTCATAAATATATACTACATGTCATAAATATAATTAAGATCGAAGTGAATTCTGGGACAGGCAGGCGTGTGAGAGCCTCTGAGGTTTCTCAGCACCCTGTCAATCATTCCTGTTCGTCATACCTAGAGATTCAGTGGGAGGCATGTAAGCAAAGGTGCCTGGCCTTTAAATCCCTAAAACCTGATTTATCTGTACTTTTTATTGCTCTGTTGCTGTTGCTGTTTTTGTGCACTCTGACCTGTGTGCAGTGCTTTTCTGTTACCCTGGCACCTTTGTTGATCCATGCTGTATCTTTTGTTGGCACGGACTTGCCCTCAATACAGCTTCTTGAGATCTTCAATAAATGTAGCTGCTTGCTACTCACTACTGGGTGTACACTTGCCAATTCTTTTCTCATTTTACACAAGAGCCTGGACAGTTATTGGTCCTTTCCCCTGCGACATTATCAGATGTGCCGTTCTGCAGTTTGTTGTGTTTTGGGATGGATCCATGTTGTCACACAGAGCTCATTTTCAATTTAAAGTCCGTATGGTACTGAATAGTATATACAATATATAACATCTATTTCCTATTGGTGGCTGTTAAGTCTTTCCCTTGTTTTTGTGTTCTTATTGCAAACACTGTTGTAATAAGCAGCCTTGTCTGTGTCTGCTGCAGTATGTGTGATTTCTCCAGGGTAGACACTAAGAAACATAATTATCTGGTCATTTCTAGCTTTCCTAGATACTTCAGATTGCTGCTGAAGGTGGTCACATCAGTTTCCTGCAGCTCTACATGGAAGTTTTCACTTCCCCCACTCTGCTTGATATTGTCAGACTTGTATCTTTGCCTGCCTGATGGGTGTGTTGCTCAGATTTGCATTTGCATTATTGGTTTCATTTGCATATGACTGCCTATTGGTGAAGTTAAGCATCTTTTCATATGTTTATTGGCTCTTTAGGTTTTCTTTACTGAGACATGCATCTGCAGAGCTATTGTGAGAGTGCGGGGGTGTGTGTGTGTGTGTGTGTGTGTGTGTGTGTGTATTCTATTGGTTGTCATTTTGTTATTTATTTGTTGGAGTTCTTTGTATATTCTGGTTACAAATCCTTTATTATATGTGGTTCCATTATTTTCTTCCAGTCTGTGTCCTTCCTTTTTCCCTGCTATTCTTTGTATTTGCTGGTGTGGTTTTTGCTTCATGCAAACTCGAGGAAGGAGGAGAGAAGGATGATTTCCCGTCATCTTTAACTCCGACCCTTGAGGTCTGTATCAGTGGGAAAATCTGAAACCCCTATAAATATCGTCCCTTCCGGATGGGAAGAGCAGAATTCCTTCTGTTTACCTGTTACATCTTTCTCCATCGATGTTGTATTAGTGTCCTAGGGCTATGGTAATAAATTACCACAAAATGGGTTAATTAAAACAACAGAAATTTATTATTTCACCTTTCAAGAGGCCAGAGGTCCAATATTAAATTGTCAGTAGGGTTGGCTCCTTCTGGAGGGCTCTGAGAGAATTTGTTCCATGCCACTTCTGCTTCTGGTGGCCCTGGGCTTGAAGACACATTGTTCTGGTTTCTGTCTTCACATGGCCTTCCCTCTGTATATCTCTGTGTCTTCATTTGATGCTGCCCATCATTGGTTTAGAACTTGTTCTTAAAAAAAAAAAAAGAAAAAAATAGAACTCATTCTAAATTCAGGATGATCTTTAGTCAGTACCCTTAACTTAATCACATCTACAAGGATTCTATTTCCAAACGAAGTTGCGTTTACAGGAATTGGATATTATGTCACAGACCTATCTTTTGGGGGCTACTTTCAACTCACTACAAAGTCAAATCCTACAAATCCCAGAGAACAACTAGACTAAGAGCAGGGTGTGTGTGTGTGTGGGGGGTGTGTGTGTGTAGAGGGAAGAAGGATGTCAAGGAAGTAAATTGCATTCTGGGGAAAGCAATGTGTCCCCTGAGACACAGGTCCCCCAGGCAGGGGAGGCAGTACCTGGTGGGCACTGTTTCTCATGTTCATCAGGGGTGCAAAGAAGATGCCACTTTAGGTGAGCAGCTCGAGTCAGGCAGGACCCGGCTGTTCCATCTATGTGCCCCTGCTGTAGAGCTGCACAGGTGACTGCCCCTGCAGAAGGGAGGCTCAGCGGGGCCAACGGCCAGCTGCTGTGTTAACAGGCAGCTCGTTTGCACGGGTCCTGCTTTTCTGAGAATGGGTGAAGAGCAACCTAACGGGCCCATAGAAGAACCTCAGTACCAAGCACAGAAAGGATTTGTGGGTTCCATATGGACAAATTCATCTCCTTGCTAAAATTTGCTGGTAACACCAAAATCAGTATTCACAGCCCTTTCATGGACATTGAGAACATGAGCAGAGAGGCAAAAAATTTGAGTTGCCCCAAAGTACACATTCCCAGCTGAGGCCACACAAGGCAGCACTCTTGTTCCGACACTCATAGTGTAAACAAGCTGTGGCTCTCATACTGTAAACAAATGTGCTTTTCATGTTCCACTGGTGCTATATTTTTCACATTTTGGTATCTTTTTTTTGTTTTTTTGGTGGTGGTGGTTTTGCTGTTTAAAATGTATGGTACTGGCATACCACGTAATGTGACTAAGTACAAGAAGGTGGGGATATACCTTTCAGAGAAAGTACATTAGATAAGCTTCATTTCAGGTGAGAGTTACAAGGCTGTTGTTGGCCATTGAGTTCAATGCTAATGCTCCAACAATATATCTTAAATCAGGTGTCTTGTAGCAGGAACACGTGTAAAACAAGGTTCTGTAGCGATCTGTAAGAGTGTGGCGATCAGAGGCTCACAGGATATTAACGCAGAGTTACCCCTAGGAGCAAGCAGTGGCTCAGTATGCAATAACTGAATGTTCACAGCAACTTTATAAAATGTGACTGCTCCAAATAGTGAGAATCAACTATGTCTGAAAGAGCCCACTTCTGAAAACGATTGGTAGCAGGATCCAGGAGATCAGCAGCCTCGTACTGCAAGAAGATATATTCTTTGTACAAAGTTGACATTGCTTAGTAGAAGACAGAGTGAGATTAAAAGGCAGCATTGTGAGATGGAAATGGAGGAGATGGAACATAGAGAAAGAGTACAAGAAAATGTGTGCAAAGTCAAAAATCCATGTAGCACAGAGCAAGGGGCAGCTTTTGTTCAAGAATATTCATTGCAACATTGTTTATAACAGCAAAAAAGTATCCAACAATAGGAGATTAGTTAAATAAACTTGAATATAGTCATTAAATGAAATATGTATGCTTTAGCCATTCAAATGTTTATACTATTTATTGATTCAAAAGGAACAAGAGAGAAAAGTGGGATTTAAAATACCAGTCTAGTACATTTCTTATGTCTTTAAAAAAAAAAGTGTGCTTACCTAGAAGAGGTCCGCATAACTATAATAAGGTGTTGGTGGTGGGATAAAAGTTACTTTAAGGCCCAGGGCAGTGGTGGCAAACGTACGGCACCCATGCCACAGCAGGCTGTTTCTATCACTGAGAGCTCTAAAAGTTTCCCCAAAGGTGTAACTCGGTGGTAGAGTGTTTACCTGGCATGTACAAGGGCCCTGGGGTTGATCCCCAACATAGAAAAGGTTTCTGTTTTGGTAGTGTTTGATGTTTTGCAAAGAAATATGTACTGTCTATCAGTGTTTTACTTGAATGTAAAAAAATGGAGCTAAATGTCATTACCCCTGGAAGTTGCTGGGAGACCCTTCCTTCTCCTCAGTTCTTGAGGCTGTCAGTGTCTCCCGATTCAGCTTTTATCAAACTGTGGCTCCCATTTGACTCTGCGTCCCTCTTTAGACTGTGCGCTACCTGAGAGCAATATTTTGTTTCCAGAACCTGACACCACGGGAGGTTGATGAGGGATGATCTCTGCGTGTTTCTTGGTTGGGTGGGCAGCAGGCAGGGTGCACGGAGTGGGAGCAGCAAGTCTGGGGTGCAGTGGGACCTCTGCACCCAGCAGCCTCCTGTGCCTGGGTTCTGGCTTCGCAGCCTGCCCGCCCAGCCTGAGCTCCCTAAAGGTATGCACTGGGGTGCATGGGAAGGTGTCCTGAAGATGGGGGAGAGAAGAACGAATGAGCTGGGGCTCATGTATCAGGGTGGGCCGGAAAGCTCTTGAGACTGATTCAGCAGGTTCAAGGCTTTTAAGAAAGACTTGAGTTTGGGGCAGGTGAGTTGGAAATGGAGGTGTTCTCCAGACTCAAAATAAATGCTGGTACACATCTCCAGGGTCCCCGGGGTGTTGTAGCCATCCCAGGGACCAGCTAACTTCTTTCCTCCTCAGTGCTCACGGTCAGGGAGAGAAAGCATGCTGCTGTCTCAAACTGTATCCTTGTCCACATGAGGTTCCTGGCGCTGGACAGATCCTGGCTGAACTCTGGAGAGGGATTCAGTCTATGCTCTGAATGCTCCCACCATGTGTGCAGGAGTTAATTTGGAAGCCAGCATCCTAGCCACACTCAGGGGGCCTCAGGAGGAAAGCAGACGGCAGGCAGGAGCTGAGGTCTGTGTCCTGACTCATCCTTCCCTCCCAGGGGCAGTGACACACGTCTGTGACATTTCCCGTGGCTACAGGCTCTAGAGACAATGAACAGGCCACGGCTGAGGCCTCTGGAGGCGCCAGGCAGCCTTGTGTGCAGTTTGCTGCTCTCGGCCAACCCACTGTGTGCAAGGGCCTGTGAGGCCAATGGAGCTGAGTCCTTACTGTTTCTCAAGGCTTGGAGGAAGGGACATTGTGATCAGTGGGCAAATCTTCCTCTCATAAAACAAATGTGGGCAGAAGAGGGTAGAGGTCCCAAGACGGCAAGCTGGGCGACCCTTTCCTTTAACCTCTGCATTTTTCTCTAGGGGGCAGATTGTGGAAACTCCTGAGAGGCCCAGAAAGCTGCCTGTGGGTCTCTCCATCTTGTTTGGTTAACTAAACTCATTGCGTCTTGGTGCTGTTGTTGAAGAGATGGCGAGACAGGCAGGTGGCTTTGCAGAAGGCCCCAAGGGAACCGGTTGGGACAAGTGCTTCTTGGTGGGAAGAGTCCCCACTGATGTCCAAGGGCATCTGTGGAGTTGTGACCCACTCACTGTCTGGCTAGCTGTGGGGCCTTAGTTATGTCCTTCACATCACTGAGTTTAACTTCCCCATCTTTTGCTCCAGAAGTACAAGGTAGGTGACTTGTGGGTCTCTGGTTGCTGTTTGAGTCTGCATACCAGTGAGGTGACAGCTTGTGACGGTGGAGGCTTCCTCCTGAGGTCCCAGTCCCCTGCTGTCCTCCTTTCTCTTCCTATAGCTCTGATTTGCTTGTTTCATTTGTAAAGCTTAAACCACAAGCCTTGCTGGAGATGGTGAAGCTGCCCTAGACAGTGGTTGCCTCAACTGAAAACCAGGGCCAGAAAATGCTCCCATCCATCACGTTCACATCGTCATTCTGGGAGGCCCCAGGAGGTCGGCTTCCGGCGGCCTCTCAGCTCAGATTTGGGGCTTGTATTGCTTGGGGACCAACTGCCCTTTCTTTTACAGAGGTTGTGGAGAAACGCCTCTTCTCCCCCGGAAAGGTGATGAGAAAGGTATTATTTTGAAGGTAGGCAAGAAGCAGAAGGTGTACTGTACCCTTAAGATATTTAAATATTTGTAAGGATGGAGAACATCCTACTTATCTGAGTGTAAATATCTTGTCTGCTTTCAGGGAACATTCGGACGGGAGGTACGAGGAGTGGGTTTTGATATGAAAATAAGCTTAGTGACTCCCTGCAGGAGGAGTGGGAGAAGGGCCTGGGTGGGAGAAGGGCGGGGATGGCCTGGCTGGGCAGAGGAGGGGCTCCTGTCTGAGCAACACCCGGAGAAGCTGTGCGGTGTGAAAGGGTGCTTTTAGGAAAGTCTGGGTCAGACATGATGTTATAGGAAAAAATGCAACGTCTGAGGAAGCAGCGTGTGAATAGAGAGAAAACCCAGAACGGGCCGGGAAGCAGAGAGGACATAAAGCAGATTGTCACCGGGAGCCAGGCAGAGGCAAGCTGGGGGGAAAATGGCCTCGGACACTCTGCTTCCCAAGGAAGGGCTGAGCACTGGGGTCAAAGGTGTCTGGGTGGCTGGGGACACCTGGAGTTGTTTGTGCCTGTGTGCTTCAGAAGCGTGAGGGTGGATATGCTCAGCCAGAGCCCCTGGTCCTTGACCCGCACCCAGCAAGTGAGCTGTTGCCTTGTGAAGCTGTGTCCCTGCTCCTTCCCACCCCCAAATCTTGGGACTCCACCTCATGGAAATGGAACCATCTTGCCCAAGACCCCCACCAGACAGGACGGAGTGTCAGGATCTGCTCTCCTTCCTTTTCTCCCATCTGCAGTGGAAGCCAAGAGCGGCAGGAGCCCTGTTCTGGGGCTGTGTGCCATCCCAGTGGTGCCTGAGAACATGGGCCATGGTCCAGCCACCCAGCCTTGGGTCCTGGCCCTCTACTCTCCAAGAATATGGCCCTGAGTAGGTTGCCGATTCCCTTTGTGCCTTTTTGGTCACCTGTGAAAGGGGGAAAACATCAGGGCCTCCTCCAAAGGATGTGAGGATTAAGTTTATTCTTTTTTTAAAAAAAATCTTGAGATACATCATGTACCGTGTAATCCACCTATTTAAAGTATATAGTTTTAGTATATTCAGAATTGTGCAACCATCACAAAAGTCACTTTTCACCATCCCAAACAAGCTCCATACCCAGTAGCAGTCATTCCCTGTCTTCTCTCTGCACCTTTCCCAGCCCTTGGAAACCACTTATCTGCCTTCTGTCGCTATGGATTTGCCTATTCTGGACATTTCATGTACTTAGAATCATATAGTAAGATGGCTTTTTGTGACAAACTTCTTTCACTGCTAAGTGAAATATTTCCAAGGTTCATCCATGTCTGACATGTATCAGTACTTAATTTTTATTGCTGAATAATATTCCATTGTGGTGTATACCCGTTTTTATTTCTTCATTCATCTGTTATTGCACATTTGGGGATTATTACGAAGAATGCTGCTGTGAAGATATGTGTCCAAAATTTTGGGTGGACATGCGCTTTCATTTCTCTTGGGCATATACCCTGTAGCGGAATTCTGGGTCATACTTTCACTTTATTTAACTCTTTGAGGACCTGCCAGACTATTTTCCAAAGTGGCTGCACCATTTTGCCTTCCCACCAGCAATACACGAGGGTTCTAATTTCTCCATATCCTCCCAGCACTCATTATTATAGGTCTTTATTTATTCTTGCCATTCTACAAGCTCTGAAGTGGTCATCGGTAACCATGTGGTTTTGATTTGCATTTCCCCAAGGGCTGATGAAGCTGAGCATCTTTTCATTTGCTTAATGGCCATTTGTATATCTCCTTTGGTGAAATACCTATACAGATCCTTTGTCCATTTTTACATTTATTTGTTTGGAGGTGGATCTCATTGTGTTGCTTAGGCTGATCTCAAACTTGTGATCCCCCTGCCTCAGGCTACTGAGTAGCTGAGATTAGACATGCGTGCTACCATGCCAGCTTGCTCATTTAATTGATAAATTAGTTCTTAGAAGTGCTTGAAAGGAGCGCCTTGCACATGGGAAACACTATAGTTGACTGTTAGGGAGTTCCCTGGGATTGGCATGCCAGGCCTGTCTCCTTCCTGTGATAAAGACTTTGAAGCCCCTGCCTGCATCAGTGGCCAAACATGTAGGGATATAGTGTTTTCATGGTTTCTTTAATTTTCTTCAAATAGTCTCTTAACCTGGGAAGAGACTGGAACATTTTCCACCCTACCACCAGCCAAAGTCCCATATGACCCTCCCTTTTTTTGGTTTTCTCCAAGTCCCCATATGTAGGGAAAAATGAAGCCCAAGATGGCCACACTATGTATGGTTCAGGCTGTGTGTGTGTGTGTGTGTGTGTGTGTGTGTGTGTGTGTGTGGTGGGGGTGATTTCCAGGGAACACTAAATCCAAGTCAACAGAATTAAGTGCAGGTGTACCTCCTGATATCCTGGCGTAAATAACTAATATGACCAAGGTCAGTGCTGGACAGTGTAAATAACTTATATCACCAAGGTCATTACTGGCACGTGGCCACTATTATGTGTGTAGACCCTTTGTATAGCTGGACAGCCAGGTGAGTGTGTGCAGCTGAGTGTGAGACTGAGTGGTACCTGAGAATAAAGATGTCTAAACCAGTCCAGAGCTCTGTGTCTCTTCTTCAGGCTGCCCAAATCTCAAGTGACACTCCCTAATCTGAGCTGGTGACAAGACACCATGGTGGGCACATCTGCTGTACAAGCCTGGCTACCTGTGGTGACAACTCCAGGGCTGCTCAGTATGGCGAGGCATTGCTTAATGACAAGGATACAGTCTGAGAAATGCAGCGTTAGGTGATTTTGTCATTTTGTCAACATCATAGAGTAACCTAGATGGTAGAGGTCACTCAGTATGGCCTCTCGATGCAGTCACGGGATGTGTGAGGCTGATGCCTATGTCACGTGGTATACTGTGTGCGGTAAACTTTTATAAATAGGCACACTCCTGTAATCCCAGCACTCAAGAGATTGGGGCAGCAGGATCACCACAGTTTTGAGGCCAGCCTGGGCTATATAGTGAGTTCAAGGCCAGCCTGAAGTACGTAGAAAGACCCCGACTCAGAAAACAGAAACAAAACAAAATGAAACAACTCAGGTTTTTCCAACGGTTGTTTAGACCTTGGTGGCGATTGAACTGAGGTGTGACTTGACCTAGGCATTTCCCTGGAGACCGGCCGATCCTCTAAGAGAAAGATGTCAGGGACCTGGAGGGTTATGCCACTGGGTAAAGGTGTTCGGAGCGGAGGGACCAGGTCGGAGGATCATCCCTCTTTCTATACAGGCCCCTGTGGCTGGGCAAAAAGAAGGAAGCAAGTGGTCCAGATGGACACCTTGAGCCAGGAGCTGGATGTGGTGATCAAATCCCCACAGGGATGAGGTGGTCACGGAGAGAGGCTGCTCCTCACAGTTAGCTTGTCCATGAAACCCTCCCAGTGGTGACATAGCTCCCATTCCTTCCAGAAGGACAATCTCTTTCTTTTTCTAGGGGCCATTTGTATTTGAGTTCTGGTTTCCTGCGGTTTGTACTTTTCCTCTGGAACCAGCGATGCCTCCCCAGCCGCTCCCTGTCCTGTTCTCCCTGTGCGGGGTAGTTAATTTCTCCGTCCACAGGAGACTATCTGGCAGTCATGCCTTTTCCTCTTTTTGCTCTCCTCCCCCACCTTCTCGGTCAGTCCCTGCCTGCTCTAGGCTTGCTTCCCCTGTGATTCTCCCTGCTCAGCCCCGGGCTCATTTTCTCACAGTTCCGCGTGTACCTAGGATGGTACTGATTCTGACGCCGCGATCCTGTGTGCACTGAGGGGGTGCTGGTTCTCCTTCCCTTCCTTTAGACTTAGAGCCATCCAGCACCCCACTCTACCACCCCATAGGAGTGCCCCCGCTGCAGCTGGTCAGCCACACCAAGGCCCCTGCCTGGGGGTGGCAGCTCTGTCAGTACCTCATTTTTCCCTGACCACATCAGCTTCCCAGATACTGTAGACCTGCTGGCCTTCCACTCCCACAAAACAGCCCCTGGACATCTTTTCTTCGCTGGGGACTCTCATGTCTACTTCCTCAAAGCAGTCTCCCTGTGACCATTCCCAGTCTTCTCACTGTCTCACTCACCTCTCCTGACATAGTCCAGTTTGTCGGTGCCACTTTTGATATGGGAAAACTGGACTATGACCCAGTCAGTGCAAAGGGGATATTATCTTTCTCTCTCTGGATGTGTTTCAGGTTTCAGGGAGTTATAGAATTACTATTTTTTTTTTTTAACAGCAACTCTTCCCTCCAAGCTCCAAAGTTGTCTGCAGTTAGGTTCATAATGAGCAATTGGAGACTTGGATCAAACGCTTGGGGATTGGACAGTGGCTTTTATTTCTCAGTGATGTGTGTTCCTGAGCAGACTAGAGGGGTGTGGTGAAGTTTGACCTGGAGAGGGTAGGGTGGATCTCAGGGAGCATTAGGTGCCAAGACCTGCATGGCTGGTCCAGGCATGACCTCAGCCAACCTTGTGCTTTTGTTTCCAATTAAACTAGTTATTGAATTTTTCATGTTGCAAAGGCCATGACTGTCTGGTGTACAAAAATCAGAACATACAGTTTAGGACAAAAGAAGAAAGCAAGTAATACCAGTTTCTCCGATCAGCCACAGCGACTGTGTTTATACGCAACCCCCTAGTGCGTCTGCTGCCTTTTTCTATGTGCGTACTTCCTATCCTGTGAAGCCCACTACTTTTTACTTAATATATAGTTGTCATCTTTTCATGTTACTGCACAGTCTGCTTTACAGTTTTTCAGGGCTGCGTGGATCGCGTTTTGTGGAAAAACCCCATCTCGGTTAACCAGGCATTTAAACTGGACATGTGGGCTCTTTCACCTTTTTTCCATTCCGAGTTTGGTTGTGTAGGATGTCCTTCCAAGATCACCTTTGTGCCACTCTCAATATTCCCTTAGGAAATGCTGGCCAACTTGAAAGACAAAAAAGTGGCATTCAATTGTTTTAACTTGACTGTCTTTGACAATCAACAAGAAAGGTTGGGTACTTTTGAAAATTTTAGATTTTGCGACTCATCTGTTGCGATACTAATACATTTTTCTAGTAAGATTTTTTTTCTTAATGAACTTATGTAGAAAGATAGTAAATTCTTGTACACCTTTTGTCTTACAGATATTTCTCCTAGTTTGTTATTACATTGGCTTTTTAAATACTGTGGTGCTTTTTGAGATATGAAGTTTAAAATGATTATAGATTCAGATACAGGTTGAGTATCCTTTATTCAGAATGCTTGGAGATCAGAAGTGTTTCACAGTTTGGATTTTTTTCTATAGACATAATGAGCTGTCTAGGAAATGGGACCCGATTATAAACATGAAATTCATCTGCTTTTTTTGCAGTACTGGGTATCGACTCCAGGGCCTCACCATACTAGGCAGCTACTCTGCCACTGATCTAGGCCTACTCAACCCCACTCTTGGCCCTTTTTTCTATTTTAGTTTAAGACAGGGTCTTTCTAAATTGCCCAGGGTGGCCCTAAACTCTTGATCCTCTGGCCTCAGCCTCCCAAGCAGCTGGGACTAAAGGCGTGTGACGCCACGCCTGACTTCATTTCTGCTTCATATTCACTTAATACACATACCCTGAAGGTAATTTTATGCAATATTTTAAATAATTTTGTTCATGAAACAAAGTTTCATGAGGTGGAACTTTCCATTGTGGAGTCATGCTGTGCTCTGTAAATTTCGGATTTTGAAGCACTTCAGATTTCAGAATTTTGGATTAGGGATACTCAATCTGTGTATATTTTATGACTTTTGATTTTGGTGTCATCCTTATAAAGGCCTTCTTAGTCCCAGGATTATATAAATATTTACTTACATTTTCTTCCAGTAGTTCTTGCAGTTTTGCTTTTTACACTTAAATACATTGGTACAAAGCATGACCGTAGTCTGTTATTCTTCTTAGGTGGTTAGCCGCTCTTTATCCCATCTATCATTTCTTTCCCCAGTTATTTCATTTTATGATACAAATGGGTCTCTTTTTGGACTTCCTGTTAGATTAAGTTTCTTCCCTCTTCTGATCACATTGAGTTAATTCTTGCACTCTCATGATACGTTTGAAGACTTTGAGAGGTGTTGTGAGTCGTATACCACTATGAAAACTGTGAAAGAAGCTTCACATTGTCCAGTCAAATCTATTTAAACACTTAGGATTTGGGTCCTCCTGGCGAGAGTAAATCCTCTAATTTTTTTTTAAACTTTTCTTCAGTAGTTCTGAGTACAGCAGCTTTATCTTTTGGACCAGAGAATGCTCAGGTCTACTTAGCAGCATGTGGTTTGCGTCCTGACCCTGAGCCTCGCATGTCGCCTGTCATCCGGGAAAAGCCAGGTCCCTCTGTTCCAGGACAGCAGCTCATAGCCACATCCATTTTTCTTAAAAATCAGCAGCCATGCTCTGCTGACTCACGCTCCCTGACTCCTGGGCACTTGCCTTCCATCTCGGGGTGTGCCAGGCGCAGTGCTTGTTTTCTCCTTCCTGAGGTGGGGACTGCAGGGTGGCAGTGTGTGGAGGACGCAGAGTTTATGAGACTGAGAGGCGCCCCTTCCGCACTGCGTCTCTTGGCTGCTGCTGTGACAGAAGGGCGGACGACCGGCCTTGGCGTGCCCCGCTCCCTCCCGTCTTCCTGGGATTCTGCTTCCTGCCCTCTGAGCCGGCTTGTGGGTGGGAAGCCCGCTGGGTGGTCTGCCCAGATTTCCGGGAGATCCGCAGCCACGCCGTGTGCGGGTCCTGGCGTGGGCCCGGGCTGTGCTCAGACCACACTCAGCTTGCTTGCTTTTCCGACGACGGGGCTGATGATGATGACAGCGACGAGGACACGGCGCTCTGGAGATGACCAAACTGCAGCTGGACGATGAACTGGAAATCCTGCAGAGACTCCACTCAGCAGTTAGGCTGATTTACTGAGCACCTACCTACTTCCTGTCCTAAAGGATGGCAGATGCTGCGGGGGTAAAAGGAATCTGTTTTTGCTGTGCTTTTGCCTCATCCTGCTGGCAAAAGCACAGTAGAGCGAAGTAGCTGAGCTCCCAGGCCCTGGGACGTGACCGTATAGTGTACATTTTACAGTGCCTGGCACACACTGTGTGCTTGCAGTTACCATTGTTGTGGTGATTGTGTGTGTGTGTCTTCCTTGTTGCATACCAGAGCTCCGAGAGCCTCTTAGCTCTTTGTATTTGTTGTCACATAGTCTTCCATAGAATGGATGCTCAGCACGCATCTCTAAGGGACGACACTAATGCAAATTACTACTGTCACCCTGTCGGGCTCTTTGCCACGTGATCAGATTTAATCTGTGCAAAGTCTTGAATTGGGTGTTGTCCATTTCACAGGTGAACAAACTGAAGGTCAGGGAGCCTGAGGACTTGCCAGGGTTTTGCTGCTAACATGTGCAGGGCCAGGACCTGTCCCCACACAGCCTGCCTGCAAAAATAGTCAGGATGAGTGGGTGGGTGGCGCATGGGGTGGAGGCAGGAGAAATGCTTTTGAAGGAATTG
>PVJO010023146.1:0-26656 GCA_004026905.1 Hystrix cristata | reverse complement strand
CTCCAGGCTCCGCCCTGGCCACGCCCCCTAGCTGTGATCCTGGCCCCCACCTTTGACCCCACACCAGGGCGCCCGACAGCCCCTGAAATCCTGACCACGCCCCTGCATCGAGACCCTACCGCAGGTGCCCTGGTCCCATTTCGGAACCCTGTGGCCTCCTCAGGAGCCACAGCTGTGCTTGAAGCCCTAACTCTGCCCCTTCAGTGAGGCCCCACGAGACCTGGGTCACCTTCTGATCCCTCCCCGAAGCCCTGACCCGGCTCCCAAAGTTCTGACTCCGCCCCGAAGCCCTGGCCACGCCCCATGGCCACGCCCCCGCACCGTGCCCCCGCCCCGGGGAGTCCCGGTCCTGCATCCTGAGCCTTCCCTAGCGTGGCCACGCCCTGGCTTCTGGCCACGCCCCTGGCCACACCTCCCCGAGACCCCGCCCCAGAGCCCTGGGCCGGCCCCCAGCCCTGACTCCGCCCCCAGGGTCCTCGCTCCCGGGCAGCCACATCATCAACGGCGAGGACTGCACCCCGCACTCGCAGCCCTGGCAGGCGGCGCTGCTCGCGGACGACGAACTGTTCTGCTCCGGCGTCCTGGTGCACCCGCAGTGGGTGCTGTCAGCCGCGCACTGCTTGCTGGAGTGAGTGCGGGCGCGGCCGGGCCGCCTCAGCCGGGGTCGGTGGGAGGACTGGGCTGCGCGGCCGAGGTGCCGGGCCGGGATCTGAGGTCACAGGGATCCGAGGGTGGGCCGGGCTCAGCCCTGCGAGGGCACCGACCGGACGGTGCAGGCCGCAGACCTCACCCGCCCCGTGGCCCTCAGCTCCTACAGCGTGGGGCTGGGCCTGCACAGCCTGGAGGCCAGCCAGGAGCCGGGCAGCCGGGTCCTGGAGCCCGCCCTGTCCATCCAGCACCCGGACTACGGCACCCCGTCCTTCGCCAACGACCTCATGCTCATCAAGCTGAAAGAGGCGGTGCCGGAGTCGAGCACCATCCAGAGCATCGGTGTGGCCTCCCGGTGCCCCACGGCGGGGGATGCGTGCCTGGTCTCAGGCTGGGGTCGGATGGCCAACGGTGAGCTGGCGCGGTGCCCGCCCTCTCCCTCCCCGGGGGCCGCGCACCCCGCAGGGCGCCGACCCCAGCTCTGTGCCCCAGGCGGACTGCCCAGGCGGCTGCAGTGCGTGAACATCTCGGTGGCGCCCCAGGAGGTCTGCAGCGAGGTCTACGACTCCGTGTACCACTACAGCATGTTCTGTGCCGGTGGAGGACCGAACCGCAGGGACTCCTGCCACGTGAGTAGGAGGATGGAGAAGGGGGACAGGGACACACGGGGACGTGCAGTGAGAACCGGAGACAGACGCAGTGAGAGAGATGGAGAAGAGACAGGTAGACACAGGAATACAGAGGGGGCAAGAAGAGAGAGGCAGGAGAGAGAGAGGAGAGATACCAGGTATGTTCAAAACATACAGTGAATATTCAAATTTTCAAAAATGATTACAGTAAAAACACATTGCCTTCGATCTCCCTCAAGACACTCTCCTTCATTTCCAGCACACTTATCCCATGTCCTTGCCACTTTCTGAAGCAGCTCTGGAGTCCTCTTTCTTGAGCATCTTTAGTTTCACTGTCATGGCTGCCTCAATGTCCTGATCAATTCAAAATGTTTACCTGTCACGCTCATTTTGACTTTAGGGAAGAGCCAGAAGTCTCACAGTGCCGGACCAGGTGAATAATGTGCATGAGGACACACTGTCATGTTTTTAGGAGCCTCTCTTGCTGTTGGATGGCACTCAACAGCAGCATTCACCATGTTTTTGATCCCATCTCATAAAGACACTCACAAAAGAGGGCTTCCAGAACTGCTTCAGAAAGTGTCCAGATGACGGAATAGATGTGTTCAGAGCGAGGGGGAGAATTTTGAGGGAGATTAATGGCAATGTGTCTTACTGTAAGAAGTTTTTTTAAATTTTAAGTAGTCAGCATAAAATTGATCACCTCTTGCAGACAGAATGACAGAGATGAGACAGAAGGAGAAATAGGAAAAATCCAGAGAGTACAGAGAGACAAGCCATAGAAGGAGACAAGGACAAGAACAAACCAAGGGAAGCTGCCAGCTCTACGGGCCTGAGAGGCCGGGTCTGACTTCAGACCTCCAGGGGGAGTGTTAGAATTTTTCTCTTTGATTCCTCTCTGATCCCACATCTGCTACCTCTCAGTTTTGGATCCTGCTTCTCTCTTTCTCCAAAACAGGGTGACTCTGGGGGGCCCCTGGTCTGCAACAGGTCCCTGCAGGGCCTCGTGTCCTTAGGACACATCCCATGTGGCCAGCCTGGCACGCCAAGCATCTACACTAACCTCTGCAAATTCACTGACTGGATACAGCAAACCATCCACAGCAGTTAGCTATGGGGACTGGAAATGTGAAGCTGGCCACCAGCTATATCCTGCAGGAGGAATTCAGCAATCTGGTTCTTAGCCCCTCCTCCCTCCCTGGAATCAGATCCCCAGGTTATTCATCCCCCAGACACGGAGCTGCAGGCCCCAGTCCCCCTCCAGCAGACACACACAGGAGGGCAGGCCCAGCCCTCCTTCGTTAGACCTGGGGCTCTACATGCGGCCTCCTCCCTCAGACTCGGGGGCATCCGGGCCCAGCCTCCTCCCTCAGACCAGGGGGTTCTGATCCAGCCTCCTCCTCCTTCAGATTCACCTACAAGTCCACCTACAATCTTTTCCTGCACACTGTGCCCCCAGTGGCTCAATATTTACTTAGCTTTAATAGTTTTTACCCTTTTGTCCTCTCCTCCGAGACCTAGAAATAAAGTGTAAGAAAAACACAGCTTCTGTTCAAAGTACCATCCTTGCTTTCCTCTCCATTCAAGGTATCCTGGCAAGTAGCTTTTCCTTCTAGGACCCGGTTTTCCCATCTGGGAAGTGGAAGTTTTCCCCAGGAGGCCCCAGGGTGCAGAGGGACCCTTACCTGGGAGGTCAAGAGAAACCAGTTCCGTGGATGTTATCCAGTTTCTGGAAAGTCAAGCCAGGAATTCTGAACTCCCAGGATTTTATTCCTGAGGTTAACCACTCAGCTGTGGTGAAACTATTTTCCTTTTTGTCTCACTGGATCAACTTTAAGAAAGTTTAATCTGTGTCTGCCTCAGGACCCTAATGCTGTAGGTGGAGAATAGAGACAGGGAGAATTGTAGACAAGGCCATGAGTGAGAAAAGGGGGACCCAGGGGTGAGGGCAGGGGATACCCAAGGTCTAAGAATAATAGGAATTGCTCTCACATTCTTCACTGATGAATTATACCAGTAAGAATGTACCCATGAGAATTTGTACTCAAGAATATATTCATAAGCTTAGTATTTGTGAATCTCTCCATAATGAGATAGTCAATTTTTATGTATCTTTTAATAGATCTTCAAATATATAAAAGGGTAAAACATCTAAAAGTAAACTAAAAATTCTGACTCAGTGCCAGGCGTGGGGACGTACGCCTGTAATCCCAGCACTTGGGAGGCTGAGGCAGGAGGATCGCCACAAGTTTGAGCCCAGCCTAGACTATCTAGAGAGACTTTGTCTCAAAAAAAATATTCTGACTCTCAAAAAAGGATTTTTACAATGGCTTGTAGAAAATAATAGAACAAACAAGACAAATATATATAAAAGGACTGGGGGTGTATCTCAGTTGTACAGCACTAACCCGTATGCGAGAAGCCTGGGCTCAATCCCCACCACCAAAGAGAGGGAAGTAGAGACGGAGAAAGATCGAGAAGGATAGTGACGCTTTGGACATGATTAACATCCCTTACTTAATGGGCATCTGTAGAGCAGTACCTGTAGAACACAGAATCTCTTCAAAAGGCACACAAAATGGCCAGGATGGTTGAAACTAAAAAGAAGACAGTAGCAAATACTGGTTAGATGGTGTGATAAAAAAAATACGGTGTGTTTAAATTAAAATGTTTTAAAGTTGATTGCAGGAAAAGACATTGCCACGAATCCCCTTGGAATACTCCCCTCGCCTTGAACACACTTCTGCTCTCCTCGTAGCCACCTTCTGAGGCACTTCTGCAGCCCTCTTTCGTGAGTGTCTTTTCATAGCTGCCTCAATGTTTACAGCAATTTCTGTCAGATAAAAACGTTTTGTTGTCCTCATCCCCTTATTTACCAAGTCTGACACTGTGCAACTTCAGGGTGGTCCCCAAAGTCAAAATGAATCATGAAAGGTAAATGTTTCGAAGCAGTTCGGGTCATTGAGGCGGCCACAACAGCACAACTAAGCAAGGTGAGGGGACTATTCTGAGAGGGATTAATGACAATGTGTCTTTTACTGTAATAAAGTTTTTCAAATTTAAACATTCATCGTATGTTTTGAACACACATATGTAGGGCAGCTGGAATGCTCATGCTTTGCTGGCCAGCATAGAAAATGGTACAATCATTTTGGAAAAGTGTGTGGCACATTCTTAGAAAGATAAACATAGATCTTCCTCACAATCAGCAAATTCGCTCCTATGTATTTACGTCAGAGCCATGAAAAAAAATAATACGAAGTTTGCCTAAGAATGTTTGTAGTGGATTTACTCATAACCGTCAAGTTGGAAGAAAAGCAAGCGTCCGCTCTCTGGTGAATGGATAAGGAGGCGCAATCCACCCTGTGGAACACACCCAGCATGAAAAGAAGGTGAACCTTTGAGACAGGCAGCCAAGTGGGTGCAGCTCATCATCACACTCAGTGAAAGAAGCCAGACACAAATTATTACATACTGTATGATGCCTTTTGTATGAAATTCTACAACAGGCAAAAAAGAATCATTGTTGCCTGGTCACTGGGATGGGGGGGAGTCATTATGGAATCAGGCTGGGAAGGGCATGAGGGAGTGTTCGGGCTGAGGGAAATTTTCTGGACTGTACAGGAGGGATACCATGGGTGGAGGTATTTGTTGAAAAGTGTTGAATTGTACGCTTGAAACCCATACTGTGTACACCTCAATAAAAATTATATCTCAATTTAGCAACCACACATGGCATTTATAAAAATGGACCTCATATTGGGACGTGCCATGAAACAAGTAGCAACAAAATTCAAAGCTATGATGTATTGTCTGACCACAGTGTAAACTAAGCTAGAAATCACAACAAAATTACAGCCAGAATATTATAGCTGTGTGCTTTAATTTTAAAGGAACACTGCTAAAGAACCCACATCTCAAACAAGAAATATAATGGAAATTAGAAAATGTTTTGAACCAAATGTTAAAGAAACCCCAGCACCTATTTACTATACGTACCCACTATAGTGCTTGGAGAGAAATACACAGCCATTGGCAAAGAAAAGAAGAGAAAAAGAATTGAGAATTAATTAATGGGTCAATCATCTCTAGATGTAAGAAGATTAACAGCAAAATAAACTCAAAAAGGAGAAGGAAGAAGATATTAAAGATAAAACTTCATGGTGTAGAAAACAGGCATGCACTAGAGAATATTGCCAATGCCAAAACTTGTTCCCTAGTGCATGAATAAGGTTGATAAGCCCCCAGTGAGAATGATAAAGAAGAAATAAAGGAAGACACAGAGAACCAGGGCTGCTGTGGTTTAGATCTAGAATGTCCCCACAAAGCCTGCATGTCCGGAGGCTGCGATTTGGTGAGGTGACTGCACTGCAGAAGCAGGACGGGCTGCCATGGAGCGTCAGGCACGAGAGGGAGACGGGACGATCCAGTGAAGGTCAAAGTGAAGCTGACAAAACCAGGCCCCAAGATGGAGGGCTCTGAGCGTCTGATACACAAATGTTCCCTGCTAAGCACGGTGGCACCCTTCTGGCCCACTAAGCCCAGGAATGTGCTAAACAGAGTGATAGATAACCAGTGCCACTAAGCCTCTACTCCTACCCCTTCTGAGCACTGTCTTTGTCCTGCTTGCCCTGATAATTTTAGAAAAAGTGACAGTTAATGGTGCTTGCTGCATGTCCTGAGTTTCCTGTTTTATTCTTTTTCTTTTATTTTTTGAGACAAGGTTTTGCTATGCAGTTCAGTCTGGCTTGAACTCACTATGTAGCCCAAGCTGGCCTCAAACTCACAGCAATTCTCCAATACATTTTACCATGTGCTAATACATTTTAAAACTGAGAAGAAATGCACGATTTGTGTGAAAAAATACAACTGAGCAAAACTGACTCAAGAAGAAGTAGAAAATCTGAGTAGTCATGTGCAGCCATCACCAACATTTCACCTGCACGTCAACTTCATCACCATAGCGATAAGTCTGAATGTGTTAGCTTATAAAGTGGAAGGGTTTATCTTGATCCACAGCTTTGGAGGTTCTGGTGCAAGATCAGACAAGCCATGGCTCTGGGCCTCTGGTGGGGATGCTGGAGGGTGGTGGCAGGAAGCAGAGGGTAGAACGACCTGCTCATCTCTCGGCCTAGCTAAAGGGAGAGAGGAAGGGGCTGGACCCTCCAGCCCCCTTGAGGGCACCCTCATGACCTGAAGCCCTGTCGACAGGCCCAGCCACGTCCTACAGCGCCACCCGGGGACCAAGCCTCCAGCACAGAGGCCCTCTGGGGACACTCAGCATGCACACTACGGCAGGGGTGACACAAAAATAAACCACAGACCAATCACTTCCCCAGAGTGCGCCAGTAAACACTCATGAGAGAAAAGAGTCATACTGTTTCACACAACCTTCCACAAATTAATATAAAAAAGAGGGAGCCCTCTCCAACTGTATTGGAAGGATCTATTACCCCAGAGACACCAAAATTCAACAGGGGCAGCTGGGAATGAAAAACCACAAACCATCGTAAGTGCTCCATGGAGATCCAAACATCCTAAATGAAATCTGCATCCAGAACTATGATAAACGCCGAGACCTGACTGAGGAGCTGGAGTTCATCTGAGGCCTGCCGGACTTTCTGACAGCAGAGCGTCAACAATGTGACCTGCTACACCACCTAATCCAAAGAGGAACCAACGTGGGAGGGCCAAAATGTAGTCAATAAAATTCAATACACATTTATCTAAAATCTAGCAAACTAAGAAGAGATGATTAAGATCCAGCACAAACATGACACTTAACAGAGAGAAATGAGAAGCTTCACCACCAACATCACCAACAAGACGAATGAATCAGTTATAATTACTCCGACCCAGCATTGCGCAGAATATCTTAGCTAGCAAAATAAAAGGTGGAAGCATTAGCAGAGAGAAACAACACTATTGTTAGGCTTAGATGATTGTGAATGTACAAAGCCCAAATAATCAAGTTATCCTTAGAGAATTAACTATAGAATTTAACAGGATTGGAAGCAAATATCAACTGTACTTCTATAGAACTACCATGAAATTTAGAAAAGAAAACATTTAAAACGAATCTTTAGCAAGGTATGTAACACCATGAGACTTAATAAACTTAAAGTTTATTAAAAGATAATATAAAAGATCAAAGTAAGAGATACAATTTGTCTCACGCATGGGAAAGATTGTTTTGCTATAAAGATGCCAGTTATCTGAAACTTCAATTTTTTTTTCAGTGTGGGACAGTATACATCATCACAAATTTCTACCACATATTTTTCCCTCTATTGTGTTTTATTTTACTGGTACATGTTTGTAGTGCATGATGATCACATTCGTCGTCAGAGTTGACACGTGTACATCATACATCTGAATTCCTTTTTCTCCCCCTTCCCTTCTCTCTCTCTCCTCTCTCCCTCCATCTCTTGGTTCCCTTCCCTTATACAAAAGAGCTATCTCCCCATTTCCTATTATCTTTTGTTTTGCTATATAATTCATTTATATTTTGGGTTTCTCATATAAGAGAAGCCATGTGATATTTAAGCTTGTGGGTCTGATTTATTTCACTTAACATTATGGTCTCAAGGTGCACCCATTCCGATTCTAGGCATCTTCCTAAAGAGTTAAAGACGTCTTGTTACTGTGATCCATGCATATCCATATTTATTGCAGCATAAATTATAATAGCTAAGTATTGGAAGTGGACTACACATCTATGGACAGATGAATGAATAAAGAAAACATGGTATTTATACACAATGCAATACTACTGTGCAATACGACTCCTAAAGAAGGATAAACTTGAGCCGTTTGTAGGAAAATGGATGCACCTTGAGTCCAACTTCATTTTTAAGTTCAGGGCCATCCAAACCAAAATCCAACAAGATTTTCACAGAACCTGACGAGCTGTTTCTAAAATGTACATAGAAGAGCCAAGAGCAAAGTTCAGCCAAGACACTTAAGAGAAAAGCAATGTGGGCAGACTTGTTTTCCTGGTACCTTATATGAAAAAAGGATGATATTAGCCAAGATATGGACAAATAAACCAAAAGTACAGAACAGAGCCAGAAACAGACCTACGCATTCATGAGTACATTACATGAAACCAAAACAGCCCCGTGGTGCAGCGGGAAAACCGTATTTTCAGTGTCATGGAGGCAGAGGAGACAGGAAGTGGATTACTCTAGCTCCAGCAGCCTCTTGCTCCATCGGGTGTCTCAGACCTGGCACGTACTAAGCGACTGGAACACCTGCACAGGCGAAACCCCACGTAGCAGGCCATGATAGACGTGCCTCTGATGCAGAACACATGTACTGGCTTCCGATGGGCTGTGACCCTTCCCTCGCAGATAAGCTTTAAAGGTGTCCCTAATTTGAGCCTTAAGAGCCTTCTGTGTGCCCCAGAGTAGTGGACCGAGTCATACTGCCTCCTGTAAGGTATAATTACTGAGACAATACAATACAGCTACTCCCATGAGATAGACGAGTGCACGCGGACCTAATAAGTCCTGCCTGGGCCGCTACTGTGACCACCCCATACCCCATTCCTGGCCTCCGACCTGGGGGTGCGGTCCTCCCTCGGACTCCCCCATTGCTGTCTTGCAATATTTCAATAAACTCTTCACTTTCCCACATGCCTTGGCTGATGGTAAATTCTTTCACTGTGCTTGGTACCAGCCTTCTTTGTGCTGCCTTGCGTGGCAAATAACTACTGCTGGAAAATTCAATATTCATACAGAAACGCGTGATGGTGGACTGTGGACTCCTGCCTATGGCATGCACAGGAATCAAGCAGACAGAAGACCCAAATGTGGGAGGCAAGACGTCCAGATATTTAGGATGTAATGTAAGGTGAGTCTTCTAAGCCCGCAGTAGGAATAATGAAGATATGGGTCTCCTATGCCCAGAAATGTCACTTCTGAGTATATGAAAATAAACTCAGCTGTATATGCAACATATATGATGTATGTGCTGTAAGACTTAGCCTACACAGAGCATAGATATGTAATGTTCATGGGAGTCTTTTTCATAGCAGCACTGAAACAACCCGACGGCCCAAACCAGTAAATTAGATCAATAATTGTGACGTCATCATACGATGGAATATTCACGAACATTTGTAAGCAGGATGAAATACTGAACATGGATCTACCTTGAAAATGTGATGCTAAGTGAAAGATTTCACTACGAGAAGCCAAATGTTGTAGATTTCTTTGATATGGAATATCTAGAATAGGCAAATCCACAGAGGCAGCAGATCTGTGGTTTCCAGGTGCTGGGAATGGGCTTCGTTTTGGGGTGATGAAAATGTCGTGAAATGAATGATGACGGTGGTCATACAACATCGTGAATGTACTGAACATCACTGATACTAAATTTCGTATTCTGTACGTTATGACAATTTTAAAAAGAATGAAGGTATAGGAGATTTTGGTAACATTATTAACATATGTACATAATTTGTATCTATATAGATTTACAACCAACCAACACAGGTGACATTAACACGAAAGACACAAAGAGCTTCGCTGTCTATCTGAGGACGGTCTGACCTACTCTGTGTATCCCAGGAGCCTCCTGCAGTCTCAGCTTAGTGCTGGGTTTCCCAGGTGCGCCCTAGAACACACAGTCTGGGGTCCAGTTTTTTGAGGGGCTGCAACTTGCAGCCCAGACTTGGGCATCAGGATCATAAAACCTGAGGCCCTGAAACGGGGGCATCAAGTCTGAAGTCTGAGCCACAAAATCCTAAGTCTGGAGTCTGGAGTCTGGAACCTGAATCTAGAACCTGTGGTGTGGGTTCTGGATTGTGCAAGCTATCACTTCTTGGCCTCTTGGCTAAGATCAAGTGGATTGTGCAAGCTGCTATCTAGAAAAGACTCCTATAGTTGGTCTGGTAAAAAGACGGGAGGTGTGCAAGGAGCCCCAAGCTCAAAAACTCAGGCCGGGAGTGGAGATCAGCCAGAAGAGAGCATCCATCCCAGTACTGCTACCAGGACAAGGAGTCTGGGGCTGGCATGAGGGCAGCCGGGCCGGCCCGGGACTCCTGTACCAAGTTAGGCGCGGCGTCTCCAGGGCAGGGGCTGCCCTGGTTTCTGGAAGAAAGAGAAGCACGTGCCTTCTGGAGAAAGTCTTTCCCAATCCCAATGCAGGCTCTCAGCACTCCCACAAGCCAAAAATTAGCAGGAGCAAAGAAGGAAAATCATCAGGGCTGAGCGTGAGCAGAATAATCAGCAGATTTAGGGCTTCAAGAATCGCTGAGAGTGAAACTATTGTACTTAGGATAGAGAATTGAGCCGGATAATTGTTAAGGACAGAAGAGAGACTTAAAGGATTCATCACCTAGACCCAGTTGCGTGGTTTTGTGTGCATTGCGATTTTCATAACCAGAGTGAGAGAAAAAAAGAGAGAGAATTAGAGAAGCTTGAACAAATTTGACCTTTGATGAACAAGATGCTTTCAGGAACAAATAAAAAAATCTAAAAGAAAGAGAAAATGATACTTGTAGAAATTAAAAATATCCTTGCAAAAAGTTTTTAATCTATCAAAAAGTTAAAGAACATATTGGACAAAGCTGAAGAGAATATTGACAAAATGCAAGATGCATCAGAAGAAATTACATACACACAGAGAGAAAAGTACATACTATAAGGGAGACATGAAGATATTTGGGAAGCAAAAAGAGAGTGACCTGGAGACCACCCCAGGGACAGGGGACAAACAAACTCCTGGGCCCTTAATCTGTTACTCATCAAAACCATGATTTATGTTTTCTTCAGGGACAGTCAAGGACTTAAAAGTAGCTTTTACTAAAGCCCATGACTTCTCATTTAGGCCTCCAGAAACCCAACAGGTAACTAAAAGTAGAACAAAGCTTGACCTTCGTTTTGTGAAACTCTGAGTCACATCCTTCTCACCTCTGCCAGAGGCACATTCCTCATTCAGGGTGTGTCTGCCTAAAAGTTGACAGAACAAGGTTAATTAGCCCTAAATTTACCCAGCTTATCTCATAGCCCTTTAAGGCTTAGGACACCAGGATTAGAGATTTGGGAGGACTTCAACTATGCCCAGAAAATTTCCATTGCCCTAAACCTAAGGTCGCCTTGGATTACAGCAAGGCCTCCCAAGACTGGGACCACCCCAGGCAAAGACAATCATCCCAAACAAGCCAAGGTGTCTCTCAGACCACAGGAACCCAAGACCGAGATAATGATCAGCCAGACCCCAACCCATCACAGCACCCCATAAAATGGGTCTCCATTTTATATGGAGGAATGTGCCAGTCTGATCCACTTCTTCAGGTCCATGCCCACATCCATTCTCAAACAGAAGCCTCTTTCCTATCCTCTCTTACTCTCCTCAGTTAGAGGATCAGTCATTCCCTCAAGCTAAAGTCCTGACCATCTTCTTACTTTTCAACTAAAGCTCTTGCTGTAACTTTAGACTGTTGCTTTAGTTTTATTTCTATCACCACAAAGCAAGGACCCACACCAGTGGGTACCAGAGGATGGAGTGAACAGCCCTGCAAAGAAAAGGCAGAGCCAAGAGAGGAACACGGTGCTTAAACCCAGGTTAAAGCTGCAGGAAAATGGGGCTGTAGGGACCCCAGTGTATTCTGAGCACCATAATAATATAGATCTTGGACTACACGTGTAATAGACTGTGAACCACCCCACACAAAGAGAAGATATTAAAAGGAACAAGAGGAAAATGACAGATTGCCTACAAAGGAGCAGCAGTTAGAAAGACATCAGCATTCTCAGCAGCAGTCACGGGAGCCGGAAGAGGGATGACAGCAAGGGTGTAAGACACAAAAAGTCACACGTCCTCAGGTCCTCAGTTGCTTTGGGAAGCAGGTGAGCCCTAATACAATCTCTTGTTTTAGACTAAGATGGACATTCATGATAAGAAAAGTCAGTGGTAACTCCTTGTGGAAATAGAGTACTAGACATAAATTCCAAACAGACAGAAAAGCAAAAGTGAAGAGAAAACTTACAAATGAAGGAGTCATATACACTGTGACCAGGACGTTGAGGCCTAACTCCATGAGGTCCTAATGCCGCAGGGAGCCAGTGACGCCTCAACTCGTTGTATCTTTGAGGAAAAATGTCAAATGAAACATGTAGGCCACCGTACAGGGTGTAGGAAGAAATTACCTAGAAGCGGTAGATTTTCTGCAAGAGGAGAGAGAGAGAGAGAATACACCTTGAATTACGGAGGTGGCCAAGTGCCAAGAGGGCCCTGGCACTGAATCCAGTCTCGGATTACATCCAAGGAATACCCTTTGGTGTCCTCCTGATGTCGTTGCTCTTCAACAAGGAAAACAGGCCGTTGATCCACTTTGAGGGAAGCAGGTCCCTGGGTATTCTCTAGGTAGTTGGTTTTTTAGAGAAGTTCAGAGTTTTCAACCCCTTGCCAGTGGCCTGGCCCTTATCAACATGCTTGGGGGAGATTACATTCCCTGTATTTTTAAAATCTTTTTTATTTTAATGTAATACAAGTGGATATTTAGAAAGAAAGTATTGAAAAAACACTCTTCTTTCTTCTGCGAAAAAATAAAACAAAATTTCACAACCAAATAACACAGAGAATAACAATAGTTAATATGTTGTGTACCACAATCTTACAAGAATGGCCAAAATGTCACTCAAAGTACTTTTCATTGAAAAGAAAATTCTGCTGTTTAATTTGTCGGTTTATTTTGGTAAGAGAGAATCTTGTTGTTGTTGTTGTTGTTGTTGTTGTTGTTGTTACTTTGTTTATGACATACTCTGAGGAACATCCTCTTGAGGCAAAACTCGAAACCAGAAGCTTCTGTGGATTTTATCTAGAGCTAATGATTAAGAAATCCAAGAAAAAAATACCATCTTCCTTGTTTTCCAAGTACCCTCCAGCCACGTGCCTCTGGGCCTGCTGCTGTCTAACTTTCTGCCTCACAGGAGGAGCAGACACATAGAAACTCCTGTTGGCAGCAGCCTGGATGGAATAGGAGGCCTCACCCTCAGCAAAATGAAGCCAAATGCAGACTGCACTGCCCGGGCGCACCTGCATGGGGATGCTCAGAAGGCGATATCGGGCAGCTGAGAGTAGGACGGTGGCTCCCAGAGACAGGGGCTGAGTGGGCAGGGGGGTGATGGGGAGGTCGGCTAGTGGGTGAGAAGCTGCAGTGGGGCAGGAGTGAGGAGCCCTGGGATGCGATGGCACAGTAAGATGTGTAGATAATGACAGCGCTGGTGGCCACATGGTGGGGACAGCCCAGGACTCTGTCACCTTTCACTTTCTTGCCTGTCACTGACACTGTGCTCTGGGGCCCTCTCCCGGTGGGGACTTGACTGGGCTGGAACTCAGGGCCTGAGTTCTACCCCCAGCCACTTCCCGGCCTCTGTCTCTGTGCCTGTGTGTGTCCCTCTCTGTCTCTAGTCAGTCCAACTGTCCCTGTCCCACCCCAGACACTCTGGATCTCTGTCTCCTCCTGTCTCCATGTCTCTGAATCTCACTGTTTCTCTTTCTCTATTTTGACCACTACCACTCTGTCTTCCAATGGCTGCCACGGCTCCTGCCATCTGGCACTGTCTCCATCTCTCCTTCCCACTGAGTGACCTCTGGGTCCCTAGGTAGAGGGTCTCCAGGCCATGATCCCAGAGCCGAGGGTGAAGTGCCTCTCTGCAGCCCTCCCCGGCCCAGAGATTACCACCTGAGGCAAAAGGAGAAATGTGACTCCCTGCATCTATGTCTTAATGTATTTATTGCATGAAATAATAAACAGTATCTGACCTCTGCCCTGGCCCTTGACACAGAGTTTCTGAGTCCCTTGGGATTTCCTGGCTATGACATGGCTATGACATGGTAAAACACCACTATAGGGACAAAGGACAAACAAAGTCTTGGGCCCTTAACCTGTTAGTTGTTAAAAGCATGCTTCAGCCAGGCTTGGTGCCACACACCTATATTCCCATTTCTCTGGTTGTCTGAGGCAGGAGAATCACAAGTTCACCCTGTGGGCTTGATAAATTTAGCAACTTATCAAGGCCCTGTCTCAAAACAAAAAATAAAAAAGAGACTGGTAATGTAGTTCAGCATGAAGGCCCTGTGTTCAGTCCTCAGTCCTACCAAAAAATTGAACCGAAATAGATAGTGACGCCCCAGATCCCAGCGCCAGCACAGAGCCCCGAGAGACAGGCCTCAGAGCGACCCTTCCTGCCCCCACTCAGGCTTTTTGCGGTACTGGGGGTCAAGTCCAGGGCCTTGACACTGAGCTACACCCCTGGCCCTTTTCCTTTTTAATTTTGAGACAGCATCTCACTAAGTCACTAAATTGCACAGGCTGAGCTCAAACTTGCAATACTCCTGCCTCAGCCTCCCAGAGCACTGCAGGAGTATGCCGCCTCCTCAGCTGGTTAACAGTTTTAATAATGATATTTTGTGATTTTTTTCACTAATAAAATGTAAAGTCTGCTATATAAAAGCCAAAAATGCTTTATTATAATGAATTTTTAAATTCTGTTTTAATTTGCCATGAATTTTAAAAATTATTATACATTTTATAATTTATATTACAGATTTTAACAAATTGTAAAATTATTTCACTTTTAAATTTAAATTTTAAAAGTACTACAGTTTTAAATTTAAGCAAATAAAAAAAATTTAAGCAAATAGTTAAAGCCAAATATATAAAATTGCAATCAATGCTGTTTGAGGTCTAAATAAAATATTTAAAGATGATTTTGAGTAGATCTACTTTTTGTTTTTCAGTATTTTTTAACTATTTAACGATCAGTAAAAAAAATTAGTCACTAACATTTTATAGGACAGACTATGGACAGTTCACATACACCAGCAAGTGGAGGGTCAGGCATTCGGGTCATACCAAGTTTACCTGGACAGACTCAACCTGGTCATTCACTTGGAGGCCTTTCTCCAGGTGGCCTCCTCTGCCCAGAGGGGACATTACAGTGACAGCATCATGACTCACAGCTGGGCGTCCACGGCAGTCCTCGCTCTGAAGAAAGGACAGACTGCCTGACCATCCCCAAGGGACAGTGACATGCCTCAGTTAGTCGGAAGTAAACATGTCCACCAGGAAGCCCAGCTGGAGGGAGAGAGGCCTCTATCTTCCTGTCTCATGGATAAGTAGCCCCTGAATTATTCTGTTTTCCACCACTATCATAAAATAGCCAAGGCTGGGTGCTTGTGAAGAAAAGAAGCTATTTAGCTCACAGTTTAGAAGAGTAAAGTCCATGATCAGGCTGCCCCATCTGTTTTGCCCCATGAGGGTCCCATTGGCAGATGACACTGTGGCCACATTATGTGGCAAGGGATCATGTGGCAAGACAGGAAGCCGAGAGCAAGAAAGATTGTTTTTTGTTTTTTGTTTTTGAAGTATTAAGCATTGAACCCAATTCAGTCTTCCTACTGAACCCCATCCCCCTTTTTTATTTCTTATTTTGAGACTGGGTCTCTCTAAGTCACTAAATTGCCCAGGGTAGACTCAAACTTTTCGATCTTCCTGCCTCAGCCTCCCAGAGTGCTGCAATTACAGGTATGCACCCTCACACCCAGCAGAAGGGCGTGTCTCCTAAGAACCCACTCTCAGGGCCGGCTAGCTGAAGTCCCCTGAGAATTACTTTAGTCCCCACCCCACCCCCAGCAGCATCCCTGATAGCCTTCCACGGGGCTTTACCTTTTAGGGTCCCGCTACCCCCCAGTGTCACCATGCGGGGACCAAGCTTCCAGCACAGGGAGCCCTGGGGACACAACACATCACGGAAGCAGTCCCAAGTGACTTCTCATGACTGCCCACGCAGTGCCTCGCAAAGTGACACTCATCACCATGGTGGCATTGTCAAGTCCCTGGTGTCCTCTGACAAAGGATCTAGCTCCGAAGCTCAGACCTCAGTTGTCGAATTCAGACTCCAGACTTAGAGCTGCATGTTTCCAGAGATGAGCCCCCAGGCCCGGGCTCCAACAGCTGCAGACCGTCCAGGGGCTCCGGACTCAGCCTTCTGCTGCTCCTGGACTCCATGGTCCTGGTGGCATTCGGTTTGGGGAAGTGGACTAGACTCGAAGGCCAGATCCTGCTGCTCCGTGTGAGTAACATCTTGATTAAATGCAGTCACACGCTCTCATTCGGCTCTCTTCATGCGGAGGCAGCAGAAACAAGTAGACACAGCAGACAATGTCTGGCCCACAAACCCACCATAATTGCCTGCAGACCTTCGCAGTAAGTTTGCTGACCTGCAGTCTAGCTTCCACACGCTGGCCTCCAACTCCCAGAGCCACAACCAGACTTGAGGCTCTGGAGTCCAGAGCGCAAGCCGGAGAGTAGAAGGCAGACCCTGGACTCTGCACCCCTATTCTATGTCACACACTCCAGGCCTCTGATTCCAAGCAGGCCCCAACCACACGCTGAGTCAGAGATATATGAGAGATTTACCGACAGACACAGGACCGTCAGCAAAAGAGAGGGGAGGCGGGAGAGAGAGGAAGAGAGAGAGACCTGTCTGAGAGAACCAACAGACCGACGATGCCCTACAGGTTGGAAGACACAGTGAGCCAGAGTCAGAGACCATTTTTCGTTTTCATTCATTCAATAAGTGTTTACCAAGCACCCACTGGGACCTCAGCCTGGTGCGAGGGGTTTGGGACAAACCAGTGAACAATATTGGCAAAGACTCTTGTCCTCTTTGTAGGTGGGAGATACAGACAATAGAAAATAGTTCCAGCGAAATAGATAAATTCTGTGATAACACCTCTAGGTGTTAACAGAATGTTGCCTATTAATAGGAATCACACGCTGTGAGTTAACAAGGGGCCTCAGGGACGAGGGAAGTTCACAGTGTTCAAAGAGGGACAAATGATCCAAAACCTGGGCTGCGGATAAATAAACAGTTCTGCTCACACAGTGGGGTCCTCTTCCATGTGGAAAGGGGACGAGGCACGGTACACACATGGATGGATCTCAAGGGCACAATGCCAGGTGACAGAGGCCAGCTCAGACTGCTTGCTGCAGGACTCCATGTCCGCAATTCTCAAAAAAACCAGTTTGAGGGCAGCAAACGGGTCAGCGGTTGCCAGGACCAAGAGATTGAAAGGGGCACAGGGGAGTTTGGGCAAGCGATGGCTGCGTGTGTGTACCTATTATATGTGCTGTATATGTCAGAATTTGTGGAACTGTGACCTTAAAGAGTGAATTTTTACTGTATGTAAATTACACCTTAAATTTTTTAAAGGAAAAATAAGGTGATGGAGGGAGACATCACTGAGAAGGAAATATTTTTAGCAAAGATTGAAGAAAACCAGGAACTAAAACCTGTGCATGATAGTTGGGAATCTGGGGGAAAGTCCACCAGGTGGGAGGAACAGGGGGGCTCACAGCCTGGGGCAGGTGTGAACCTGCCTGGAGGTTCTAAGAATTAGGGATCTGGTGTGGCTGGAACCGGGGGCGGTGCACAGCGGGGCTGGCAGATCAGTAGGAGAGATAAGTCAACTACATGTGGTCTTGTGTTATGGTTTGTGTCTAGATGTCCCCTCAAAGCCTCATGTGGTCACAGGTGGGGTGTTTTTGGAGGTGGCTGGATCTAGAGTGTGTGATTACTAAATTAGCCCACTGATTGGCTTGACAGAGTTCTGCTGGGATCAAGGATGTGATGCTAGGATTAAGGGTGCTAGGATTAAGGGTGGAGTGCTACCCACCCCAAGCGCAGGTAGCCTGGATAAAATACAAGGGACAGAAAGAGGCTTGTCTTTTCCCCTGGCTTACCCCACTGCTTGCCTTGCTGCCTTCTGCCTGTCTGCCTGCCACCCTGCCTCAGACCCAGCTGATTGTGGACTGAAACCTCTATAAACTGGGAGCTGAATAAACCTTTCCTCCCTTAACTTTGGGTGTTGGGTATTTTGTCTCAGCAATGAGAAAAAAGTAACTAAAACATGTCGAATGCCTGTAATCCCACCACTCTGCGAGACTGAGGCAGGAGGATCACAAGTTTGACCCCAGCCTGGGAAACTAAGCAATTTAGTAAGACTCTCAAAAAAAAAAAAAAGTGCTTGAGATGTAGCTCAGTGAGAAAGCACTGAATTCAATCCCCAGTGCCACACACACACACAAATTATCTTGATTTCATACACATTTGCTTAATTTAATATAGATTTAATATATAGGAAAGCGTTTCAAAGGCAAAGAAACCAGATCAGAAAGTCAATGCAAGAAAACACTAAGGGTAGCAAAGAGCACTAGATAGGAGGACACAGCTGGGAGAAGGAGCCCGCAGAAAGGTCACGGGATGGTCAGGGGTGGTCACAGGTTTCAGGGGTCCCCCACCCCCGCCCAGACCCCTGCTCCCAGTGCCCTATCTGACCGGAACCGGAACAGCCACAGGGAGCAGAGCCAGAGAGATGCGGCCTTCCAGCTCAGATGTCTCGACTAGCCCCGGGGCAGGCCGGCCCTGTTCCGGATCCTCATAAGCCCCTCGCCAGCTCTGGAGAGGTAGCCGCCTGCCGAGTCCCGCTCAGCACGGGACCACCGTGCCCGAGAGGCCAGGAGGTGAAGACCTGTGAGCAGCCCTGTGTTCTCCCAGCCCGAGCTGTGGTCTGTGCTTCCCGCCCTTTGAGTTCCAGCCTCCTTCTTGACTCTGTCTTGCTGTGTGTCTCTCTCCCTCTCAGCTGTGCATTATCCCTGTGGCTCAGTGTATAGTGAGGGTTTTGAGGTCCTCCTGTCTCAGCCTCCCCGAGTGCTGGGATTACGGCAAGTGCCACCCTGACCGTTGGTAGTGAGGTTTTAAGAGCAGACTCTGGTGCCCTTCTCCCCTTGTTCCTTACCCTGTCTGTGTCTGTTTTGCTCTCTGGGGACTGGGGTAATAACGGGATCTGCCACCTGACATTGCGGTGAAAGGGAGCCACCACGTGCCTCACACTTAGCTGGATGCCGAGACACAGGGCTGTGCCCGGAAACTGCTTCAAATACCTCTACTTCCATCTCAGTGTCTTTCAGATTGCCGGCCCTGAGACTTCTGCGTCTCGTCTCCATCTTCCTGCTCCGAGCTTCGGCCTGGTCTTGGTGTCTCTGCACCTAACCCTAACGGCCCTTGCGCCCCCTCTCCCTGCCTTTCTCTCCCCTCGTGGGAGGTCCCCGCCGCCTTCTCCCCGGGGACACCGGACATCGTGTGGACCCGCAGAGTGGGGATGGTGCCGCCAGCATGTAGTACCTACCATGAGACTCAGACCACCCGGCAATCAGCCGGCTCAGCGAGCCGCTCGGTGGCAGTGCGGCCCTCGGGTGGCTCAGGCACTATGCGAGAGGCTGAGAAACTCTGCCCTAAGTCAGTGTCCCGGGTCAGGGTCTCGGAGCCCAGGCTGGATGGGTCCTTCATGGCTGCTCCTGGAAGGGTGGGGAGGCCCCCCAGTCACCGTGTCCCCTCCCCACCAGGCGCCGACATGAGGTACGCAGCAGAAACCCTCTGGGTCTGTCTCCTGGGATACGTCATCCGCACGGCCGCAGGTATCTGAGTGTGCGTGTGCGAGTGTGTGCATGCTGCGTGAGTAATCGCGCCCCGCCCGCGGGCCGCCTGGAGTCTGCGGCTGGGCTAGAAACAGGCTGTGGAGAGGCAGCCGCTCGCCTCAGAGGCCAGCTCCGCCACTGCTTACTTGGGCCAAGTCCCTAAAGTCTCTGTGCCTCAATTTCCTCACGTTACACGGTAATCTGAAATCTCAAATGGTAATAATATGCATGCATGTCCTCGGCCCACCGGCGAGTCCCCAGCTGTTAGCTGTAACTAGCGGAGAAGCCCTGCGCTCTGCGGACAGGCGGCGGTGCAAAGGGCCGGGGGCCGGGCGGGGGCGGACGCGCTCCTGAGCGCCGGCACCCCTCCCCGGCTGTCCGCAGGGCGCGCCCGGTGGACGGAATCCGAGCCGCGGCGGCCTCCGGCCTGGGCTCGGCAGAGGGCCGCTCCCGGGGAAGGCGGCGTGTGGCGGCCCGGGAGGACGCGCTGCGACGAGGCGTCTGGCCTTGGAACGGTCCCGCCCGAGCCCCGGGGGCGGAGCCTCAAAGCCTGCCCACGCTCGGCCCTCCCACGCTGACCACCCGCCCCCGGTCCCCGCCCCCGGTCCCCGCCCCCGGTCCCCCGCCGCGTGCTGACCCTGCCTGCCCCCAGGAGCAGCGACTCCTCCCGGAGGACCCGGCCAGCCGTTCCCAGACGTCCCCCCCGCGGTCAACAAGCTCGTCAGTGGCGGCTGGGACTGCTCTCCATACTCGCAGCCCTGGCAGGCAGCGCTGGTCTTGAACAACCAAGTACACTGCTCGGGAGTCCTGGTGCACCCGCAGTGGGTGCTGACTGCCGCACACTGCGGGCGGAAGTGAGCGGCTCAGGGCGAACGCGGAGGACCGGGGGGCGGGGCTTTGGTGGCCCGGGCTTCGGTGGGGCGTGGCTTGCGCTGCAGGGAGGGGTAGGCGGGGGCGGGGTTTGAGCAGAGAGGGCGGAGTCGCGGCGGGGGCGGGCAGAACCTCGCCCAGGGAGAGCGCCCCCAGCCCCGGAGGCTGCGCTTGGCCAGGGGTGAGACTGAGAGAGCAGGGCTTGAGCAAAAATCCGTGGTGAACAAAACATGCACGTTTGAAACAAGAGGATCTGACAGGCCTGGAGTCAGGGCGAGGTGGGTAACAGGAACCACTCAGGGTCGGAGGCTGTCTTCTCTTTAATTTTTGGTATTTTGTTCAGAGTGGATTTTTTGCATTAATTTTGAATTTTAAAAATATTATATTCGCTCCCCAGCACCAAATATATATGTGTGTGTATATATATATAATATTCATTTATTTTCATTTTGGTTTCTGGGTATTAGAGGGCCCTTAAACTCCTACCAGAGACAAATGATTCACTTGCTGCAAGTCTAATAGTTGGGATTTGGAATGGAGGTGAGAGTGGAGATTGCAATGGGGTTTAGAAAGCTATCGAAGTGGGGATAAGTTTGGCACCAGGGTTGGGTCTGGGCATAGTGGACGGTGGGAAGGGGGTGGGACTGAGGCTAAGGCTGAACAGGGGGTGAGGCTAGGGCTGGAATCGGGTCTGGGCTTGAGTTTGCGATTGGAGACAAGGATGTAGTTACCATAATACTAACCTGTCCTATGGCGCTCAGACCCTACACCATTGGGCTGGGCCTGCACAGCCTTAACCTAAGAACAGAACGAGGCAGCCAAATGATCATGGCCAATTTCTCCGTGCCGTATCCAAAACACAACACACCTTGGAAAGCCAACGACCTCATGCTCATCAAGTTGAACACACCAGCAGTGCGATCAGGCACCGTCCAGACCATCAGCATCGCCTCCCAGTGTCCGAAGCCTGGAACCAGGTGCTTGGTCTCTGGCTGGGGTCAGCTACTGGATGGTGAGTTCTGGTGTCCCTTCTCCGGACTCACCGATATCTGTCCAGCTAGTGTGTCTGAGCCCACGTCCTTTGTCACAGGCCGACCCGCCAACATTCTGCAGTGTGTGACTCTTCCAGTGGTATCCGAGAAGTCCTGCAGAGCAGTGGCTGAGAACTTGTACCATTCCAGTATGTTCTGCGCTGGTGGCGAGACCTACAAGGACTCTTGCCGAGTAAGAGACTGGGAGAGGGAGGGGAGAGAATGCAGATAGGAGTGTGAAACCCACGGAAGACACAAGGAAAGTAGAAACAAGGGAGACTTTAAAAACTCATAGGACCACAGGGAGATCCAGGTGAAAGGAGAAACAGAAATAAGAAAACTGGGAGGATGAGAAGGAAACAGGGAGATACGCAGACAAAGGCAAGGAGAGCCAGAAAGAAGTAAGGAGCGGGGCAGAGAGATGCAGAGTCACGATGTTGAGAATCGAGGGAGGGAGACAGCCCAGGAAGGAGACCGGAGGTACTGGGAGACCGGGAGGAAGAAAAGCAGCTGCAAGAGCAGACAGGTCGGCTATATTCAGGCCCTAATGCCAAGCACAACTCCATCTTCGACTCCAGTGGCTCCCTGGTCGCCGAGTCCACATCCAGCCTCGCTCGCCATTTCAACCTCCACCGAAGCCAGCAGAGGAGAGGCGGGCGGGGGCCGGGGCTCCTCGGCAGAGCTTTGCAAGGGGTGGGCGGGAGAGCTAGCGTTGGAGCAACAGTCCTGTCTCTGACTGCCTGCAGTGTTGTGGTTTGATTGCTTGGGATTTTGTGGAGTATTCCTCCAGGTCCACCCTTGATCTCTGTCTTCACTGTCTTGAGGCCTCACCAGGGTCTGAGCTTCGGCTCCCCATCACCTTTGCCTCTTGGACTCCATGTTCTCTGGGACCTGCTGGGTCTGTTTCCTCTGTCTCTGCCTCTCACCTCTGCCCTCCAGCTCTTGCACTGTGTGTTTCTGCCTGCTCTCCGTCTCTCTGCTTTTGCCTCCTTCTACTTCTATCTTTCTGCGTCGTCTCCCTTCATCCCCCTCTCCGCCCTCCCTAGCTTGCTCTTCTCTTCCCTTAACAGGGAGACTCTGGAGGCCCCATAGTCTGCAATGGGGTCCTTCAGGGCCTTGTGTCCTGGGGAGTCCCTCCCTGTGGCCGACCTGGATTTCCAGGCATCTACACCAACCTCTGCAAATTCAAAAGGTGGATACAGAACGTTATCAAAACCAGATAACCACGAATGATGTTGGGACCAAGAATCCAACACCACCTTCCAAACCTACACTCAGGCTCCTGCCTCCAGCCCCTCCTCCATCAGACCACAGGGGTCCAGACTCAGCCTCCTCCCTCAGACCCAGAGCTCCAGGCCCAGCAGCGGCTCAGACTCACCAACAATCTTCCTTCCAGAATAGAAGTCCAGTGACTTCTCCTGAAGGCTGCTGCCTCAGCAAGACAATAGCAGAAAAGACTGCTTTTTTTTTTCAGTCTCCCTCCCCAAGTCAGCACAAGAATAAAGGCAGTTAAAAAAAAAAAAAAGAATAAAGGCAGTTATTAAAAAAAAAAAAAAGCTAGGGATTCAGTAGTCTGTCCACTCAGCTCATGCTGTACTCTGAGCCCTTCCAGAGGATCCTTGAAAGGGCAGAGGTCATGGGCACCCTGAGAGCTACATACTAGAACATGTTATTGTAATTGGTCATATGAACATACTCACTAATTTTTTTTTTTTTTTTTTGGTGCTGGGGATTGAACTCAGGGCCTTGCACTTGCTAGGCAAGCACTCTAACCACTGAGCTAATCTCCAGCCCCGATACTCACTAACTTAGCATATAATTCTCAATTATGTATTCAAATAATTTATTTTCAGACATGCCTTAGAATGTATGCTCTGTACTAGATAAATGCTCTGTGAATATATTTATAAGTCAAAGGTGTTAAGAAAAATTGAAAGTGTTGAGAGTGTTATTGCTTTTAAGATGTTGCAACATCCTTGTGTTCCTGGGAAATATACTACTTGGTAGGGACACCAATATACTTGCCCCTACTTACCACGGAGAGCAGCTGCCCAAGGGCAAGTTGGGTGGCTGAAGTAGTGGGTTCAGAACAGCTACCACGATGCTTCAAGGACCAGGGCAGATGGAACATTTGCTTCTCACCTCCCAAACTCACCTGGCCAATTGAAACTTTAGGGTTTGACCTCTCTCACATAGTTACAGCGGCTGAGGTAGCTAAAGGCAGCACAGAGGTAGCCATGACCTGCAGGCGCAAGCTGTGTCAAATCAGAGGAATTGGGGGTCTCAGGAAAAGAAGGCGAGATGGGACAAGCTGTGCTACAGGGAGCAGAGCTAATGGAAAAGTAGAACCAACAATGTTAAAGAATAATAACTGTTCTCAGAGATGTTAGGCTGCACTTCCCCCACCCGCACCGTTCCCCTTGCGTGGCAGACCTGCCTCCGGGGCAAGGAGTCCTGGCAAGTCCGGCAAGTCCATTTGCAATGCCTGAAATGCTCCTGTCAAGGCCGGCAATGGGCCAGCTGACAAACCAGGGCTATAAATCTGCCAAACCTACCCCCGAACGCTGCCTTAGTCCCGCATGGAGCTCGGCCATTCCCTGCTGCAACACCGAGCTGTAACACTGCGCTGCAACACTGAGCTGTAATAAACCCCACCTGCTGAATCGACTTCTTCTGTGCCTGCATGTGCCCAGGTGGCGAACCTAACAAGAGAGATGTGAAAGGCAGTTAGAAACACAAGCAGGAACATGTGGCGTTATAAAGGAAACATTCGAGGGTAATGAATATAAAAATATTTCTTAAAATGTTATTTAAGAAAAACACACAATGAGTTAAAAACGGAAAGGATACAACCAAAACACAAATTAGTGGACTGATAATAAAGGAGAGATGGTAGCAAGTAAGGAGGAGATGGGGAAGGGGATTAGAGTAAGATGAGATAGAAAAGGGGAAAGAAGATGGAAATTTATGTGCACACGCACACACACAAGCATCCTAATTCCACAAAATAAATGTAATTATCTGTATTGCAAACATATACAAACAAAAAGTTAGTGGGCTGGAAATGTGGTTGAAAAAGAGAAGTCAAAGACTTAAAACTAGGCAAAATAAAAAAGGGTAAGATCTCCTAACACACACACACACACACACACACACACACACACACACACACACACTTATAATGCCAACCAGCAGAATCCAAGTGCTTGGCTTTGGTAAGTAGAGTTTTGGGCATCGTGGTGGCCTTAGGGTGAGTAAGGGAAGATTAATACATGTGGAGATTCTAGCTCAAAGAATGCCCATACTTTCCTTTCTCCCTCTCTTTGCTCCCCCGAGAGACACTGAGTGCTTGGTAAGCTGCGGAACAGGGTGCTCGTACCTGGGCCTATGGGGACATAGACTGTGAGACGCAAAGTGAGGCAGCAAGTTGGAGAGTGAGCCAGGAGGAATGTTCCAGCCATGTGCCAAAAGTGAGAGCAAAGAAAGGAGGGAGGGAAACTCAGCCACTGCGGGAGAGAGACAGACACAGGCACAGACAGAGATGTAGAGGCTGCGCACAGAGGAGGGCAGAGGTAGGCAGAGAGGATGAAGGAGAAACAGCAAGAGAGCGAGGGAGAATCAGGGAGAGGCAGAGAGAGAGAGAGCTAAGGGAGGGGGAGGGAGACGGAGACCTCAGGCCCGGTGGGACACAGCCGAGAGAGTTAGGGAGCCTGCCTCCTGTAGGACATGGGGGGCCTCGGGGACTCGTCCAGGATGGGCTTTCCTAGAGGGAGGACTGAGGACGCAGTGGCAGGGTGGTAGAGTGCAACAGGCTTCCATCCAGCCGCCCCCAGAGGAGCCACACCCAGTGTGCTTATTAAGGCGCCCAGGGCTGGAGCAGAGAGCAAGACACATAAAGGGGAAGCCCTGACTTTCTACCTTTTCCTATGAAGGCCAGAGAAGAGTGTGGCCGACAACTGTCTTGCCACTCCCCTTGTTTCCCTTTGCTCCTCTCGGTCCCCTGAGGGAGGACTGAGACAGCCTGCCTCAGTGTCCTCCTGTCAACGCCAAGCTTACTTCACAGCTGCTGTCTGAGCCACCCCGACAGGAAGCGCAGCTTGGCGGGCGCCCACAGCGCCACTCTCCCCTCCCACCACTACAGATGCTGCTGCCACTCTGAAGAAGTGGCCGGCAAACCGCCCCTAATGCGGAAGAGATCAGGGAGGATGGGGCCCACTCTCCCCGCTCCCCAGTAAGCTGAGATTTGCACAGCTGACCCTCCTGAATATTGCTCGGTGTCGCCTTGCCATTCTGTGGAGACGTGACAGCTGTCAGTCATACACAGCACCTCCCAGTGAGGGAGCCATGAGCTGCCACCACCAGGCCTGAGGTGACTGTGGGTTGCCCACAGCTGCTCCGGGAGGTGTCTACTCTGACCACATTAGGCTCCAATTTAAACTGAGCAGCCAAATTGAATTGGGACCAGTCAATATGCTCAGATCAGACAGCTTGAGTGTAGACCAGTTTGGAGCAATCAGCAGGCCCAAATCTGGAGCATAGGCCTGAATTTGGACAAACTGGCAGGCTTGACTTTGCACCAATCAGCAGGATCAAATTTGGACAAATCACAGGCCTGAATTTCAGCCAATCAGCATTCCCAGATTTGGGCCACTCACAGGCCTGCTGCAGCTATATAGGTAGCACTGCCTCCCACTTCTGCAGTTAATTTACAGGGTTCCTTTCTGTGCACTGAACCCGTCGTGCTGTGGGACAGGTCTTGTTCAAATACGGTTTGCCCCGGTCATCCTGTACATCTACTCAGGATTCTTACTCCGAGAAGTGTGGACAGAATGCTTCCTTTAAAAACAGACTTGGGTCTGTTAGCCCAGCAGAGCTCCAGAGTCCAGTAGCCAACAACGATCGGTGACAGAAGTCAGCGACAGAAACTCGCAATTGAGAGGGCTGACGGGCACCGGGCAGCGGCGGCCAGCATCGGCGGTAATCAG
>PVJO010023145.1:0-26650 GCA_004026905.1 Hystrix cristata | reverse complement strand
TGGAGTTTTTTGGGTCTTCTATGTAGAGTATCATGTCATCCGCAAATAACGATAGTTTCACTTCTTCCTTTCCTATCTTTATTCCTTTTATTTCTTTCTCTTGTCTAATTGCTCTGGCTAATATTTCTAGAACTATGTTGAATAGCAGTGGTGACAGTGGACACCCTTGTCTTGTTCCAGATTTTAGTGTGAAAGCTTCTAGTTTCTGGCCATTTAGTGTAATGTTGGCCGTTGGTTTATCATATATAGCTTTTATCAGATTGAGATATACACCCTCTATTCCTAATTTCTGTAGTGTTTTTATCACGAACGGGTGTTGAATTTTGTCAAATGCTTTTTCTGTGTCTATTGAGATGATCATGTGATTTTTGTCTTTGACTTTGTTGATGTGGTGTGTTACATATATTGATTTGCGTATGTTGAACCATCCCTGCATCCCTGGGATGAATCCTACTTGGTCATGGTGAAGGGGAAGTATTTCGAGGGGAATTAATGGCAGTATATCTTTTACTATAATACATTTAAAAAATTTAAACATTTATTGTATATTTTGATCTCACCTTGTAGTAATCATGGTCTATCAGAATTTAGTGTGCCTATCAAAAAGGCCATAAGTATATAGTCATTTTGAAAAAGGGAAGGCCGGGGCAGCAAACATCCCAACTTTTAAGGCTATCTTGCATAGCATACTGAACATATGAAATTTGTGTGTCCTATAGGCATATTTGGTAAACATTAAATTAACTATCACAATAACCTATATTGAAGCGGATGATTTTATGGGAACATATATTTAAGAAGAAAAATAGAAAATACTAGTTTTGTGTTGTAGAATGGGTGGTGGGTGTTGATTATGAAAGAATGGTCAAGAGCAGATAAAAGAATAATGCGCTGGTAAAAAGCATCTTTTATTAAAATGGGAAAACTATCAGGTTTATTCAGATGCATTGGAACAAGATTTTACTTGTGGTCCTGCATGTTTGGAAACATGTTGCTTATTAACCTTTCTGAATAGAATCACTAACAATTGGAGAAAAATGTATACTAGCAGTGTTTCTATTTGGAGCATATTTAGGGGATATATGAATAAAGTTGTAAGTATTCTGACATTTTTGTGTCTAATTAAGAGAATCAGGTTTGAAAATTTTTCTAGGGAGTAGTGGCTTCCTTTTCACTTCTCAACGGCTCCATTTTCCTTTGAACTCTTTCTTAATGCCCAGAAGAGCCTTCAGAAATTAATATTGCCTTTACTTCTATTATTTTGAATCTAGTTTGGGATATTTTCTCAACTCACTTTTATGTCACGCAGAGCTTTAAAAATTGGGATTCTAATTGATCTAGTAGCTGAAGTCCTTTTTTTCTTATGCCTGCTCAGATGACTTTAGGCAGAAAATTTTCAACTTTTTGTCACTGGGGACTCAGCCCCCAGATATCCAAACCACTCAAATCATGGATGAGAGATCAGTGCTAGTTACAGTGTTGTGGGCTGAGTGGTGTCTTCCCAAATTCATAATGTTGGCGTCCTGGCCCCAGTATCTCGGAATGTGACTCTGTGGAGATAGGGTCTTTAAAAAGGTAGTTAAATTAAAATAAGGTCATCCAGGTAGGTCCCAATGCAGTAAAACTAATGAAGAGGAAATGTGGGTGGATACATGGATGAAGACCATATGAAGACATGGAGAGATGATGGCAGCCATCTGCAACCTAAGGGGAGGGTTTTCGCAGAAGAAACCAGTTCTGTGGACATCTTTATCTTAGATTTTTCATCTCTGGAACTGTGAGAAAATATATTTTTTGTTGTTAAGCCACCCAGTCTGTGGTGCTTTGATATGGCAGCCTAGCAAACTAAAGCACACAAAGATCCCTGGAGGTAGAGCCCTACCACCTTCTCACACACAAGTCCTTGTCTTGTACATGTGGCACTTGGGGCCAGAGGAAGGCTCAGCTGACTTCTCCGCTGTTAGGTTGGTGAGATAATATTGGTGGTATCTTTAGCATGACTTCTAGAAGGATGATCGGCGAGTAAGCATCTTGATAAAGAACTAGTATCCCATTAAAAGGATGTTTATTTTCACAGAAGTCATCAATTGCCCATGGAGATAGTTCTCATCACTTTTCTGACAAAGGAATGTTATAGAGATTAAGTTGAGAAATACTTCATTGTGTGGAATAGCTTTGGCTCAGCTGCAGACCTAAACCCTCACCTCAGTACTAAATTGGAACTGGCTGTGAGTGATTACAAATAAAAGTTTGTCATTGACCAAGTATCTTCTGTGCAACAAAAGATAAGAAGAGGTATTTTTTAGTATTATTGTGTTCTAGCAAGAGGTTTATGTAGTGGGGTTCTTGAATGCCTTCGTGTGCCTTGTTAAATTTATTGCTTTTCTGGCCTCAACAAGAGAAAAATCGCTTCAAAAAGATAAGCTCTGGGCAGTACAATGCCAGTTTCTTGTACATACATACTTTTATCTTCTTTTTTCCTGAACCCACTGAATTTTGCTCAGCAGATGAAAAAATATTACCAGTCTCTTTCCTCTTGTCTAAATGATGTCTTACTTAAGTTAATTCCATTCATTTTTGTTTCAAAATTTGATTCCTTTTGACCTTATATGAAACTTTTAATGAAATGTAGAAATAGTAATTTTTTTCTTGATTTCACATTATAAAGTATTTGGCTTACCTTTAGGGATGGCTATAGGGAAAGTATCTAGATCTCAGTCTTTGATTCCATTTTTATTTTTATGCCTATTTCTATCCATTTTGGAACAAAAGAAAAGTAAAATATAATGCGATATCAAAACTACAAAGGAAAACAGTATGAATGTTTACAGGTGAAAGTATCATACTGAGCTGTTAGGACTGGGTAAAAGTTTTGCATCTGAACCTCCTAGCAAGCACAGTAAGAAAGAAAACACATTTGTTTGCAAAGAGAATACTGAAAGGAAAGGGAGTAAAAGCTTTATGAGCTTGAGCAAATGGAGTAATTATCTGGTCTTTGTTTCCTTATAGGTTAAATGGGAATGACAGAATAACTTCTTCATAGTCAAATTATGAATAAATCAAATATGCCATTATTAGTAAATCATTTACACAGAAACTTACACATGTAGGCACTGTTTATTTTTAAAATCAAACAAAATAAATGCCAAGAAAATTTCTCAAGGAATGTGCAATTTTGCTCCACACTTCATTTTAGAGCATAGTTTTCACTGGAGCTTTACCTATATGACAGTGAGAGGTAAGGTAAAAATGTTCTCTGATGACTTCTCTATTGCAAACACATTTATGGGATTCATGGAATGTTTTCTTGACTTATCCCTCAATAAGCACTGAGAACAGAACACTTTGCTCAGGGAAAGCAATTTTGCAGCAGGCTAAGGTAATATGTTCTGAACTTGCAATGTTCTGATGATCGGGTTTTAGCTCTAGATTATAAAGAAATAGATGGGCTCATTTCCTTCAAATAACCCTTCATAAATACCAGTTCTCTTATCTGAGCATTTTCTAAGTTGTGGAGGGGAAGCTTGGAGTTATAGTGTCTGCTGGGGCTTCACATGAAGGGACTGCATCCTGCTGATAAAGCCAGGGAGGCAGTGTAGCATTCGCTGGTCAATAGCAGACACACCTGTTTTTATATCCTGGATATGACGGATGGGCAACTTGCTAAGCCTGGGCAAATTATTCTACTTCTTGCCTTCGTTTTCTATCTGAGCATCTTCAGTCTCATAATGGTGTTTGAAAATGAAGGAGACGATGTATATGTAGCATTAACACAGTGAGTGATTACATAGTTGGAATAGATGACAAATAGGGACTCTAACTCTTGCTCTTTTGGTGACTGTGGAGAGCCTCAGGCTCCTCATCTGAAAATGGGTATAGTTATGGCTTCTTTTCTAAAAGACTTTCAAGAACTGAATGCAATCACAGAACACAGTGATTAACACATGTGAAGTGTTTAATAAAGATTTCTTGTTATTATGCTTTGTTCAATCCTATTAAATGCTGCACATAATGCATTTAAATTGAATTAGCACTTGGAAAAATGGCATTTTTGGGGAACAGATTTTTAGAAAGATTTTAAAACATTTTCACAGGAAAATTGAAATTACTCATATAAGCTATTATTATAAAACCAGTACTGGGCGTTATATAAGATTAGAAAATACGTGCAAGCAAAAATACAAAATAAAAATATGACATTCTCATGGCACTGAGATTACCACAGAAACGCTCTAGAGCATTTTTGTCCACAGTTTTTCTATGAATATGTGTAAGTAATACATTTTTAACAATACAAGATCCTATTGTATGTACTATTTTATAATATGCCTTTTACGATTACTATCTTGGTGTAGAAATCATTATATATTTTTAATCTCCTATACCTAAACACAATGAAATATCCCCAAATGTCCTAATTATATCTTTTATAGCTGGTTTGTCCAAATCAATATCCAGCACAGAACCACAAAAGTGCTTGTACTTTAATAAGTTTCTGTTTGTTTTTTGATCACTTCTGTATTGGTCTAATTTATATACAGAGAAATGCAAAGATGTAAGTTTACAGTTCAGTGAATTTTGATAAGTATGTAAGCCTAGAAACCCATGTGCAAATGAAGATAAAGCAGATTTCCCCTGAGCAGTTTCCGAATGTTCCCTTTCAATCTGGCGCACCCCAGAGGCAGCTACTCTTCTTCTATTGGTATAAATTAGTTTTGACTGTTCTTGGACTTCATGTGAACATTGGGTTTGGGTCAATATTTACTCCTTTTAGGCTGATTTCTTTCACTAAATATAATGTTTAAAAAATACATCCATGTTGTTGTCTGTATGAGCTGTATACTCTTTTTTTACCGTTAAGTAGAAATGTATCAGCTTGCCAGGGTTTGTTTACCTGTTCTTTTGTTGGGGTGGATTTAATGGTCCCCGTATTCTTTGACATTCTTGTCACTGAGAAATGAAGTTTGTGGTTAACAATAGAAGCAGGCAGCTATTTCCTGTCTCATGGGACACTCAGTCTCAGAACATAGTTGCCCTATTGTGAGAGGGGTCCATGCTGTACTGTGCAGCATTCAATTGTCTAAAAAAATTGTGTTTTCAGTTTGGTAATTTCAATTTTTATTTTCTGGCAAGTGAGTTCTGGGGATTGAACCCTGGACCACGGGTGTCCTAGGCAAGCTCTCTGCACTGAACTACATCCCCAGCCTTTGAATATTGTTTTAAATTTTTGAGACAGAGTCTTCCTAAATTGCCCAGGTGGGACTTGAATTTGTGATTGTCTTGCCTCAGCCTCCTGAGTATCTGGGATTATAGGCATGTACTACAACACCCAGCTTCAATTTGGTGTTTTACATTTATATATCGCTCATAAAACTCATCATCTCTTAACTCATTTAATCTATCTTTTTCTTCAAAGATTTTCACATATTTATAATAGGTATTTTAAAGTCTGTCAGAAAATTTCATTTGTAGGCCTGCTTTTTTTGATTTCTATTAATTATGGTGAATTTACTAATTCAACATATCTTACAGTTTTTTATTGCTTAACAGTCATGGTGTTCCAAAGAAAAGTGGAGAAGGCAGTATGATGCCTTTTCTTTTCTCATTTTTCTCAAAGGGTACAAGTGATTTAGGGGAAAAAAATATAACTCCCAACATGCGCGATGTCAGTTGCGCCGAGTTTGTGTTCTCCAAAATTGAAGAATGAATTCTAAGGAACAAAGGAGATTAAGAGTAGGAGAATTTATTGAGAGAGCAAAAGAGAGCTCCTGGGAGACAGGAGGGTACCCGAGTGGGTTGCCAACAAGCCCACTTTTCAGAGGAAGTTTTATAAAGCAAAATCATGAGGTGGGTATAATGTGGGTCAAAATTATGATGAACCAATAATATTACAAGTCTAGTCGCTTGGGTCACTTTGATCCAATGGTTAAGCAGGTCACGTAGCAAATGGACAAGGAAAGAATAAGGACATTCCAGGATGGGGTGGATCTGGAGGTCTTGGTTGCCCACCTGGGTGACCAATGTCTATCTAGACTTTATCAGATTGGATGAGTATAATCTTTGATTCATTGTTTATCCCTTGGCCAGGGGTGTAGCTGTGGCCACTCCATTTTTATTTTGAGACCTGACCTTCAATGGATGTGCCTCTAGCCATAGTTGTAGTGTATTCTCTTGTATATTGAGTCCATCGAAGGCCTAGCCCTGTCTGACTGTCTGTAATGTTTTTACCTAATTTAGCTGTCTATAATACAAGAACTTCCTTTTTCTGTAATCAGATGGACAGCCAATATGAGCTCTGTTCGCTTAGATTCTACCTTTAATTAGGTCAAGGCTGGACTGTAGCACCATTTTGTTGGATTTTTCTTCTTTCTTTTTTTTTTTTTTTTTTTTTTACAGAATCTTGCTATGTTGTTCAGGCTGGTCTTGAACTCACTATGTAACCCAGGCTGGCCTTGAATTCAAGGAGATCCTCCTGCCTCAGCCTTCTGGGTGGTGGGATTATAGGCTTGCACTACCACACCCGACTTTGTTGGAATTTATGTCTGAGTTTTAATGTGTTTTAGAGCTCACTTTGTCCTTGAACCCTTCATTTTCTTCATTACTGTTGCTACAACGGAGGAACAAATAAATCCTTTTGGTCATTTTAGGATTTGAACTTGGAGAGGTTTGATTTGTAGCATAATTATGATTCACTTATGAATTCAACTTTATCAGGACCCTGGGATCTGAACACCTTGAAATGGCTAAAAATTCTTCTGCATTCTAGCCACTCTGCCTCCATAAATATTTCTGCTACTTTCTCAGAAAAATTCTCAAAGGTGATGTGTTGGCTTGAGTAATTATTTTTTTGCATTCAAGCAATTACACATTCCGTTTCTTTTGCTAACCTGCACTATTGTCAAAGCCTGGCTGGTTTCTCCTCATGCTTCTCTCTTCCATTGATGGCAAGTTTCCTCCTCCACATAAGTGCAGTCAGATTGAGCATCTGCCCCGAGGTGTGCAAGTATCTGCTCTTTGTTCATCACTTTGTGGAATTTAGCTCATCAGGATATGTTTGCATGCACTGCTTTTTTTATAGCTTTATAGAAAAAAATTTTTTATTGCTGGATTGAAACAAATGATGGTTTTTTACACTATTGTACACCCTCACCAGAGACAGATCTCCCTTGATAATGTAAAAGCGTTTATTCTTTGTAATTATGAACTCTGGCTGGGATCAGTTGGGTGATTTATAAGGTTTGTATTGTAGAGTTCCTTTAAATATTAAGCAGAGACTAGAAAGATATTGGATATGCAATTGGAATTTTGGGACCACCAAATCTACCACTTATTAATTCCCCAAATCGCTGCACTTTTTTTTTTTCAGAAGGAAGAAAGTGATTGACAGTGAGCTCTCAATACACCCCAGTAAAAGACACAAATCCTGTGAGGTAAGTAAAGGATAAAGGACTTAACTCTGCAGTGATAGCTAAGCAAGTAGGAGAATCTGCAGTGTTCTCCTTGAAGGGGCAGCTTCTTTGGCCCTTAGTGCCTGGGACAGTGTCTCTTGCCAAGTGACCCAGCCTGTGTGTGGCAGGGTATCTGCAGGCACATTCTTTGGGAAGCTCGATCTGGGTCCAAGGAAAGCCCATTCTGCTCTGACCAGCCTTTCTCTTCTGACAGAAGGGGCACTTGTCAGTCTGCGGTGTTGTGTACTCTGGAGCAAACAGGTAGAAACTTGAATGAACCCTGCCAGTTGTCCTGGGGATATTTTATCTGTCTTTTACCACTTCGGGTACACTTCAGTCCTAACCCTTCCCAAGTACATATAGTGGGATGTAACAAATCAAAGGTCACTTCAATCAACCATGAAACCTGATCTTCCCATATAGAGATGGTCTCTAGGATTTTCTTAAATTCTATCTTGATATATGTGTAAAACATTTAAATTCTCTCAGCAAGTAATTGTAAATGTTAAGTATAAGCAGTTTTATATATCAATTATGCCTGAATAAGGCTTTAAAAATAAATTCAGCATCAAATTTCTCACTAATAAAGTGGAATCAATAGTACTTCTTAACTAACTGCCACTGATAACAAATAATTATGAACTTACTTTGAAAAATGTAGAGAGCTAGTCATATTGAAATTTAAGGAAGTTTCATAGGGTTTTGGATTTGGATGTGATACAATGGTTGTATTACCCATTTGCAAATACCATCATGTAAACAAGGGCTTTAGGTGTTGTATTAATAGACTTGGCTATTTCAAGTTCTTAGATTTTATTTAATTATTACTTAAATTAAAGTTATCTATTAACTTATTCTTAAAAACAAAATTGTGCAATATTAATGGAGTTCCATGTTCCTTATTTTCTGTAGTATCAACTTTTCAATATTCCACATATATATATGAAATTATGCGGTACTTGTCTGTCTATGCCTGGTTTATTTCTCTTAACATAGATTTCTAGCTCCATCCATTTTGCCACAAATGACATGGTTTAATTCTTTTTTATGGCTAGATAGATTTTTAGACTTATGGGGATTGGTTCTACATTCATGAGAAGATTTAAAAGAAAATATTTGATCTGATCCAGATTTGGTTGAAGTTTTTGGTATTGTGAGAGAGTTTATGCTTTAAGTAGTTGGAAACCATTGAAGGATTTTAAGAGAGGAGATTTATATTCTTTGGATTTTTTCTAAGATGTAAAGATTACTCTCATTTGTCTTGCTTCATGCCACATTTGTATTTCTACATCTTTCAGTTAAAACATTTTAGGGCTAAATTAACTATATTAAATTATATTTAGCATCAACTAAAGTGTAATATTGCTTTTGCTTGAGATGTGTACATGTATTAAAATGCATCTCCAAAGCCATCTTTGTCTAAAGTTGCATTGAAATGCATTTATTTTGCAATCTGCTTTGCAATATGTAACATTACAGTGATGAGTGGATGGACGCTTATTCACTGTAATGACTAACGAAGGAAGTATTTCAGATTCTCCAGCTTTTTAAAAGTTAAACTTTAAAATATACTGAAATAGACTCAGATACCAACGACAGTGATGTCTACATGTTGATTTACATATGGAAATACATGCTTTTATTGAGAGATCATTGTTAGACATTGTCAGTTTTAGATTAGCCCCTCTCCTCCAGGGGGTTATAATCTATTAGAGTAATGTTAGTTGTAACTCAGTGAATCACAAGTGGGCTCCACGATCACTTAAACTTTGGTCAAATGAATTTCAGTATATTTTAATTCTCTTATATATCTGTGTTAAAGAAAAAATTGTACAGAACAGGGTTAAACAGGCAAGAAAGATTTTATTCAAGGCTATTCCAATAAGAGAGAGGCCAGAACAATAGTTGAACTTAACTCCCTTGAAATACAGGATGGGAGAGTTTTTAATAGCTGAGGTATAGGGGAAATCACAGGTCATCAGTGTTTGCTCATTTGCCTCACCTAAAAGAAAAGTAAATTTTCTCTTATCTTCATGGCAGGAGGTAGTTCACCTGGAGCAAACTCTCCCTGGAAGTTAGGCTCCTACCTTCCAGAAAATGAAGATGTTTGTTCTCTATCTTGGTGTTTGCATTCCAAAGACTGGGTTGCCAGGCCCTTGAGGAAGAAATTCCTAGTTTGCAAAAGAAGGCAATAGACTTTCAAAGGCATTTAAATGTGAAAGAGGGCGAGGAAGAATTTATATTACATGTTTTCTAAAAAAAAAAAAAAAAAAAATCCTCTAAGAAAAGAGAAGTCAGGAAGAAACCTGTGTCAAATCTAATCCAGCCAAGGGGAACCTTTAGGCCCTCTTAGTCATATGCATGCTAGAAAGTTGTATGTGAACCACCTGATGTCAGATTACATGTTACTTCAATGATAAAATAATAACACCCTATAGAACTTCACAGTTTGCAAAGCATTTTTCAATATGCCTGTATCAGTCAGGTTTTCTGTTATTCATTTTTCAATATGCCTATATCAGTCAGCTCTTCTGTTACTGAAACAAAATACCTGACACACACAACTTAAAGGAGAAAAGGTTTATTTTTGGCTCATGCTCTCAGTCCATAGTTGGCTAGCTCCAAGGCAGAAATATGATGTCAGAAAGACATGGCAGAGGAAAGCTGCCAACCTCCTGGCAGCCAGGAAGCATAGACCATTGTAAAGAAAGCCCATGAGAGAGGAAGGGTCCAGGGAGCAGAACACACCCTTCCAGGCCATGCCTCTGTGGACCTACATCCTCCAGCCAAGCTCTACCTCCCAACAGCAGTCAGCCAGGAACTCAACATCAATGAGATTGTATGTGCCCCATGATATGATCACCTTTGAAAAGCCGCATCTCTGAACATGTGACATTTTGGCAGACATTTTTGATCCAAACCATAACAATGCCATTTTTAAAAATCTTCATAGCCACTCTAAGAGTAGTGTATAATTATTATATCCAAGATGTATGTAAGAAACTTACTTCTCAGAAATGTTGGATCAGAGTTAGAGATTTAGCTCAGTAGCAGAGCGCTTGCCTAGCAAGCACGACGCCCTGAGTGCAATCCCCAGCACAGCTCCACACCCCAACAACAAAAAAAGAAATGTTGGATGAATTAACCTAAGCATGTAGCTGTGAATGAAGTGGGTGGTGTTTGGGGTGCCTGACTCCTATGCTCTTCCCGGTCTACAATTCTGATTTAAAGGAAATTTGTAATAAATTTTTCTGGACAACAAGGAAAATAATTGCTGTCATTGTATTTTGTGATTCTAGGTTCCTATATATTTTTCTTTAAATTTCTTTAATGTAGTAAATAAAGTAAATAACATTGGAAGATAATAAATAATTGAGCTATTAGGTATTTATAACAAAAATTGATTTTTATGAGTTACATTTTTCTATGAAATGAGTCTATAAGAGTATTGTTTAGAAAAGGTAACTCATAATAGCCAACTTTTTTTTTTTTTTTTTGTGGTGCCGGGGATCGAACTCAGGCCCTTTTGCTTGCAAGGCAAGCACTCTGATCACTGAGCTAAATCCCCAGCCCCAAAAGGGTTTTTTTTTTTTTTTTTTTAAAGGGGCTTTTTTTTGGTCTTTTCTTATTTGAGTCTTTTTTGGTACCAGGAAGCAAACCCAGGGCCTCGCGCTTGCCAGGCAGGCGCCGCGCCGCTGAGCCACATCCCGGCCCGCCAATTTTTATTATAAATATCTAATACCTCTTCTCATGCTTACTAGAAATGTTTCCTAGCATATCTGAAATTTCTTGCTCAAAAATCTTCTATGGAATGTGCTCTAAAATTTTAACACAAATAAAGGAAGATGGAACCTTTGATTCAGGTATGTGTTTTAATTTATGAGTTATTCAACAGATTCCAAAAGAATTTCTTTGTAATGAGAGTCAAAGACAAAGGTTTTCTTTGTCATGGTTTCAATTTAATTTGGAAACAGTTTTGATAAAGGAGAGAAGATCTGTCTGAACACCATTGCCTAGGAGCTCTTGAAGTATTTCACCAGCTTTCTAAGTGTCCCTGCTGACTACAGTGCCAGGACAAGGTCATCTGCTCTGTCATGGGCTGCACAGCTCTCTTCCCTCTTATGTGCTCAGCATGTTCTTTCTTGAGATTTTCTGCCATTCCTTTGTGTTTCCTCCTCCTCATTCTGCTTTTTTGAGATTTATTGTAGTTTTGATTTCCTGCTGTGGTAATGGGTTATCTTTTATAACCACTGATGAGTGCTTTCATGTGGGGAAAATGCTATACCAGTCTTGTCCGCCTCTGGGTAACAGCTTAGAAGCCCTATTCATCCAGTTTCTTAACTATGTCAATAGTTCAGGACACCTTGTCATCTGTTTTACAGTGTCTGATGGTGTTTTCAGTTCGTACAATACAGGTTTGGGATGTTATTGAGGTGAGCAGCTCAGCAACTTTTACAATTGGGGACAGAGGAAGATGGCATCTATAATTGCAAAGGTTGGTTGAAAAGGGTGGATGGGGGCAGTTTCAGTACATAGTGTTGTTCTCTGGTATCATGGTAAAATTTTTGAATTTGAAAGCTATCATCTAGTGAATGTAATCACAGTGGTCTTAACTAAGGGTCTTTATTTTTTGCTAGACATCGTGGCAGTTTAAATTTTGTCGTAACTGGAGACATACCACTGATATCTAGTGTATATAGGTTGGAGATGCTGTGGAACGTAACCTTCTATACATAGGAAACTTCACTCTTCCAGGAAAGAGAATTATCCACTGTAAAGTATCAATAGTACCAAGATCGAGAATTCCCCTCAAATTAGCTCTATTTTAATACTACTAACTTATTACATTATTATATATAGTACTGTTTATCATACTTTTCAGTGTCTGATGTTTTCTTGTTATTTATTTTTCCTTGTATGCATTTTTTCCACCTTGCCTGTGTTGGCCACTCTCATTTTTTCATTATGCTGACAAAGTGCTCAATAAGAATTTCTTGGACATTATTAGTTCTGCTGCAACTGTTTCTTCAAAACAAAAGGAAACTGAGGCCCAAAGTGAGCCAAAAGTTATAGTAAAACATGGTAGCAGTTAGTATCAAAATCTTGGTATCTCAATATATAAATAGTGTCCCAGCCTGCTGGTGTTTTGAGTTGCTTTAAGCAGAACAATTTAGAACATTGGTTTGTGCTTACATCTTCAAGTGAAGTTGGTGTCTTCTGTATTCCTCAGGTTTCAAGAAATTAGCAATATTTTCCTAATAGTATTAAATTAAGTTCTTTGGTACCAAAGAACTTTGTCCAATTCTCTAGTTTAATTCTCTGCAGTTGTAGAAAAAAAATAACCAGGAAAATTAAGACTTCATGTCTTAGTTACTTTCTCATTGCCGGGACAAAATACCTGACACTTACCAGTTAGAGGACGAAAGGTTTATTTCAGCTTATAGCCTGTAGAGGTTTCAATCCTCTAGTCAGCTGGCTCCAAGGCAGGGAAGTATGGCAGAGAAATAGTTCATAATAAGACAGGCAGAAGGCAGCAGCAGCAGCAGTGGCGGCGGGGGCGGCAGCAGTGGCGGCGGCGGCGGCAGCAGCAGCCTGCCTTTCCCTTTTATTCTGCCTAGGCTACAAACCATTTGGATATTGTCACCCACATCCAGGGTGGGGCTTCTGTTTTGAGTAACTCCTTTCAGCCATACCCAGAACTATGCTAATTCCAATCAGTGGACTAATTTAGTACCATGCACCCTTCATCGAAGTGTCACATGCCCTAGATCCAGCCAGCTCAGAAAAGCCCCATCTATGAGCACATGAGGCTTTGGGGGGACATCTAGATACAAGCCATAACACTTTATAACAGTTATAGAGTGTGTGAATATTTATTCTAATAGATTCTAGAATTTCTCTAAGAAACTTGTAGATGTGTGTATCTCATCATGCTTTTTGCCTTTTTCATTTTAATTAAGCATTATTTATGTGTATGAGCCTTAGTTTGATCTTGGATTTTGGTGACCCATACTTCATGATGAATTTTTCTTGGAATCTCAGTAATAGCTATCTCGATTAAAAATTTTAGAAAATGCTGTTTACCCCATCCCTTTGATGTGCACAGTTAGATGGGGCTAGTAGCCAGTAATGGGCTATTTCTTTTTAAATCAGTCAGTAAGGTACAGTTTTAAATATTTTCAGTGTGGGATCAGCCAGTGAGATACAATTTAACACTTTCTAAGAACTAAACAGAGGCAGTATGGGGTTCAACCACCATTTTGGGTGAAAGCTTTATGCTTTAATTTACACATATATTTATATTAAATTTGATTAATGTTTTCTGATTTATAAAGCATCTTCATTCTTAATCTCCATAACACTCCTTTCAGATACATATGGAAATATATTCCAAACCCAGTGTGCTTTCTTCTATAGCATGCAAATTTACCTCTGAATATCCCCAAGCAGACTGTAAGCTTTTGTAAAACTGGAAGCACATTTTGTACTTCTTTGCATCACATCAGTGCCCTTAATAGAAAAAAGTGAATGTGTTTTTGTTGATTTATCCATTGTAGTATTTTAACACAGGGGAACTCAAAATACTTAGGATGTCAGATTTGGCAAACTCTTTTAGGATTAAGCAAATTCTAAATTGTAAGGATCCCGATCAAACAATTCCCAATGCATATTTTTTTAAATTTTTTTTCCAATGCATATTTAAAGATGTGAAATCTACAAGTTGTAAAATTTGGAAGTTGTTATGAGATATGTTTCTCTGTGCCTGGTTAAAATTCAGTTTTATTTCAATTCCTGAAATCTGGTCTGTTCTCATAACTACTGAAGGTAAAATTACAGAGACTCATCCTGTTATTTGCAAATATAAAGAAAATCAAGAATTGGCTGTCATTTAGGCTCTCTAGGAATTGCTTTATTATATTTTAAAAAATTTCATAAGCGCATATAAATGTATGAAGAGACAGTCAATCTGAAAACAGCCAGCGAACGACCAGCACTGTTAGTTTTTCCATTATCGTCTAGTGTTTTTGAATAGATCAAATTTTTAGCCACTTAAAAATTTCATCACATTTGAGAGCCAGCACTGTGTCAAGGACCATTGTGTTAAAGTAAGATGACATGGATCTGAGTTATATTTGGGATATTAAACATTTGTCTGAATCTCAGGGATTTGTATTAATTATTCATCCTCGCATGATGTTTATAAAAATCAAATGAGATAATTTATGAGGTAATTGTACTTTGAAAATTGTAAATTGAAAAGCATTAAAAATGTTAGGTATTGCTACTTAGAAATTTGGAAGAATGATTAAAATTGCTTTTCATAAATTGTTCAAGTAATCTATTGCTGCACAATAGATTACTTTAAAATTTAGTGGTGCAAAACCAGCACTCTTTGAGTGGCCCACCCTTTTGTGGTTCAGGAGTTTGGAAATGGCCTGACTAGGTGGCTTTTTGGGGGGGTTCTCTTATGCAATTGCAATTTGATGTTGGCTGTGGCTAAAGTCATTTAAAAACGCGGTGGGTGATATCCAAGATGGCTTACTCACGTGACTATGAATTGAAGCTGGATTGCACCTGGGGTTGTGGGTTTAGAACTTTTTTGCTCACCTTCTCAGATGGTGGTCTTAGGCTAGTCATTTGTTGAATGACAGCTGGATCTCCTAGCATGAGCACCTCTAGAGAGTCAGATGTAAGCTGCATCATCTTTTCTTAGCCTTGGTAGTAGCTCTACAAACACTTCCCCTCCTTCCTATAGACTCTGAACTAGTGACTGATATCTGAGAAGGGTAGACTCCCACCTCTTAATGGGAAGTGTGTAAGTGATGTTGCAGACAAGTGTTTTTTGGTTTTTTTTTTTGGTGCTGGGGATTGAACTCAGGGCCTTGTGCTTGCAAGGTAGGCACTCTAACCACTGAGCTAAATCCCCAACCCCTACCCCAGACAAGTTTTAAAGCTACTTTTGTCATTAGAAAACTCTCGGGAGGGAAAGAAAGAAAAGGGGAGTTTTAGAAATGAGTTAGACCATAGGCTTTAAACTCTTTTAAGAATATTTTCTTGTTTCTGGTTATATTCTGTACTAACATCATTATTTTGATAGATTGGTGTTGAGGAAGGTTCGGGTCCCAGTTTTTACAGTAGAGAGACATCTGGTTCTTTATGAAAATTTTCTGTGCTCTATTATTTGAAAGAATGATTTTTCTCTAAATATATTTTTTCTTTTGCTGCTTAGTAAGATGCACAATATCTTCCTGTAGAATTGCATTTCATTAATTTACTTGTACTTTGATGGCTTTCCATCCTCAGGAACTCTGTAATCAATAGGCAAATATTTCTAACCTTTCAGCAGATTAATAACCTTATGGCTTGATTCTATTATTAGCATTATCCCTTTCAGAGGCCAATTATCTCAGTAGATGACTAGCGTTATCTCAGGCTTCCCAGGTGGGGATTTTCCCAGCTTGCTTTGTGGCAGTCCCCCAGGTACCTCACAGTCACATCTTCTCTGTCTGGCACTCCTATAAACTGACTTCCAGGTGCAGCTTACTCTTCCAGAGAAGGATTAGCTTATTTGCATCCATATGTGCTTTGTCATGTAGAAGGATTGGCAGGGAAAATTGCTAGTGCTACGATTTCTTGCCTCTAGGTGAAGCCAAACCTCTCACTGTGAAGTCCAGTGGGCATATTTTGAGTAGGCTGCTTTGCCAAAGGGAGAGCTCTTTTGTTGCCTTGTTCTCAGTCAAAAAGCATGTGTTTTCTGTAAGATCCTCTGAGTTCCCGGAAATGGATTACGGAAGTTGACTGAAGTGGTAGTCCTTGGAAGGAGGTATGTCAGTGTGTGCGTTTCATAGAAGATCCAGGAGAATACAGTTAACATGTCTCCTAGTGACATGACATCTGGGGAATAAAGTTTTTGTGGTTGTTTTAAATCCAGCTCCTATACTCAGCCTTTTCGTTAGAGATTATATGACTCTTATAGGCTCCTTTCTGTGGGATCCATAGTGAAATGTTCTCAGCATTTCACATACCAACCTAGCTACTGCCATAAACTGGTGGGGAAAGTTTCCACAATGTTTGGGGAGAAGGGAAAGATTTAAGGATGCCAGTGTGATCACAAAATTATGTATAACGTTCATTACCTCACATGAATTACCAAAACTGATCATAACGACCACTGTTTAACGTTTATACACCACTGTGAAAAGTCAGTTTCTGAGGCAGAAAGGGTTTGCATATTAAGATGGTATTTGCTCTGCTTTCAAATTCTTCTCACTCCGTGCTGTGGAACTCAGGACAAGTCACACTACATATCTGAACTGTAGGATCCTCAACTATAAGTTGGGGCTGATGTTTGTGGGATCATTATCAACATTCAGTGCTGTGTTCCACGTAAAGTACAGTGCTCCTCTGTGGTTATATGGTTGCTGCCGAGTCCACCAATCATCTGCTCACTTGATTCCAGATTGTGTTGGAAGGTGAAGTGTGGTTGGGAAATAATCGTTGTTGTCTAATTCAATAGAAACATAAGTTTTATATTACAATTCTAGTTGTTTGAATTAAATAAAATAACTGTTTCACATTTTAAACATCAAAGCAATCAATCAGAATTATTTTTATTCCTCACTGGATTAACCAGGATTTGGTCAGGAGAGTGGAAACCACTGTTAATATTCTAAACTGGATAGGAATTTATATGGGAAATTAGAGACTTTCAAAATGAATGAAAGGGTTGGGGAAGAAAATATCTCCAGTAAATTGAGGAATCTGGGGGCCTTTGCAGGAAAGCCTATTTGCATCCCTGAAATCGATAATTTGTGGGTTAGCCTTCTGAAGCCTTGGCTCTTTGTCGCCTCTGCCATTTGCTGAAGTCCTCATTCTGCCCACCACTGTTGCATGGGACCCAGTGGCTGTGTCTTTCCACCTCCCAAATCTCCTCACTTTATTGAAAGAACAAAGAAACTGATAAAATTGATAAACATTCTCTGGAAATTTTTTTTTTTTTTGTGCTGGGAATCGAACTCAGGGCCTTGTGCTTGCGAGCCATGGAAATAGTTTGCATGTGAATTAATATCTGTTTGAAAATAACTTTGCAGATTTGAACATGGGTATTATGGTAGTTTTGCTAAAAATGACAATCCTCTTTTGTACCATGAGGATCTGTCTTTAGAAGAATTCAATAGGAAAATAGTAGACTGAAGTTTTAAAAATACAGGTGGACACAGATTTTTTGGGTGTGGTGGTGCTGGGGATTGCACTCAGGGCCTCATGCTTACTAAGGAAGCGCCCTACCACAGAGCTAAATCCTCAACCCCAGATTTGTTTCTGATTGCATACTCTTTAAATTAGTGCTTTAGGTTGGGGATTTAGCTCAAGTGGTAGAGCACTTGCAAAACAAGTGCAAGGCCCTGAGCTCGATCCCCAGTAGCCCCCTGCAAAAATAATTCCTGCTTTGTAGTTGTCAGTGAGCTGCCACCCAACACTTTGCTCTGAGTGGGGTGAGTGAGGAAGCTGTGTGCTCACAAGGCCAAGATGCTGGCCACTTCCGAAGAGAAATTCTCTGGATCTATAGCCTCTGAAATCCACTTTTACTGAAAAATTGCTAGCTAACCAGTTGATAGATATCAACCCCAATTTAGCAGATGTATGAGAGCTGGATCACAAACCATGTCCACCGTTTGATTAATTGACAATACAGTGCTATTTAATTAGTAAGAAACTGAGAACAACCCATAAAAATATTCTACCACCTCAGATCATTTTCCATTTAGGGAGTGTTCTCTGTGTGTGTGGAACCGGGGAGGAAGGATATAGAGTTGATTGATACTTTCTCTCTAACTTTAATGAACAAGATTTTCCTCTGTAGAAAGATGAATGCTTTAAGGGGAGAAGCCCTTCATGGACAATTCTATACTCACGTTAGACAAAGCTTCTCCTTCCTAAGTAGCCCAGGGTGTTTACTGTGGTGTTTCCTGTTCTCCTTCTAGTGTCTGTTTGCTTAAACATTAATACAGACTCTGTGTGTGTTTTTCCTGATCCTCTGAGGAGATGGTCTCTTTCTGCATTTCCTTATTTTATTTTATTTTTGTGCTGAGGATTGAACTCAGGTCCTTGCGCTTACTAGGCAGTTGAGTGCTCTACCATTGAGCTAAATCCCCAACCTTTCCTTATTTTATTTTTGTAACAGCATATCCATAATAAATTCACTGTGTCCTTAGACTGCCCTTGAGATGCCAAAAAAACCCTAAGGAAAAACAAAAATCCCTCCCCCACCAAACCAAACCAAACCAAACAAACATACAAACAACCTAAAGAAAACAGGCCTTCATCACTGGAAGATTGTAGTTCAGTATAATTTAACTAGAAATAGTGATTGTAAGTGAAGCTTTGAACCACTGGAAAGAGGTGGAACCATTTCAGATACATGTCTTTGTTTTAAGGCATTTGAGCCAGTCTTTAAAGCCCCGTTAATAAGCATTTCTTTCCACCCCAGCTCTGACTGCTGACCCTGAGCTGGTAGTAGAAGTAAAGTCTTTATGTGAAAGTGATTTAAGGTTACTTCTGCGTGGATAAAGACATAGGATCGTAGATAGTGGCAAAGAAATGGAAATCTGAAGGCTCCCACAAAAAAGAAGTTAAAACTGTTAAAATTACTAGAGGTAGACAATGTAGTATGTGTTTTTATTTCTAGTCCTGTTTAAAGCAAAGGCAACTAGAGCTCTACAAAGATATATCTCTGTATATCTATATATCCATCTATATCTTTATGATATCATGTACTTATATATAATGTACTATATATCTTTGTTCTTTACATGTAGTTCTCCATAGACTCACATTACTAAAGAAAATAAATTTGGAATAATACTATTACGCTTACACTTTTTGATTTTCTTTAAGAATTTTTTGGGCAGTTACTGTATTTTTCATGTGATCTGTATTTTTAATATGACAGGTTATGATTCGGGGCTTATGAGAATTCCATAAGGTCACATTTGGAAAAGGGTACCCAGCTGCCTCAGTGTCCGTGAAAGAAATGAACCAAAGGATCAGCTCAGGGGTTATTTGTGATGCATCTAAGGTTTTTTTTATCCCCCCAGCACCATTTTGCAATAGGATAAAACAAAAGCAAAAACAAAACAAAACAGCCATAACAGAAAAATAAACGTTTGTCTGTTCATGCAATGAAATACTCTACAGTAGTCAAAATAAACAAAATTATGAAATCAACACTGACAAATGACATTCACTTTTTTTTTTTTTTTTTTACTAGTGCATGTTTGAGATTCAGAATCGTGATGTTCGTTTTGGGGAATTGGTGCACGTACATAACATATCTTGATCATTTTCAATCCCTTTACATCCCTGTCCCTTTCCTTCTCTTCCCCACGGTCCCCCTCCCCATCTCCAAGGGTCTGTCTTCACATAAGGCTTTCGAATGCATGCTGATTTGAGTGATGGGAAGAAGAAACAGAGGGAAATGAAACAAGTCCTCTTTCCTCTCCTCGCTGTTGCTCCCAAATCATTGTAATTCAATTTTCCTATACCGTGTTTGCTTTTCCTACTGCATTATAATATCCTTAAGGAAGGCTTAATTCATCTTTTTCTCTCAAAACACTTAGTGGTACTCCATGTACACGTGTCACTCAATAACTCAGGAGCAGTTGGAGACTTTATAATTTACCATACTTAAGTTATGTGGTGTGATAAAGAATGGTGAATGTTTAATTTAAAAATAAAAAAATGATTACAGTAAAAGGAACATTACCATTAAACCCCACTCCCACTATTTCCCCTTGCTTTGAACACCCTTATCTCACCTTTTTTGCAACTTTCTGAAGCAGTTATGGTGGTTCTTTTTCAGTAATGTCTTTAGTTGAACAGTTGTGGCTGCCTTGATGCCCCAAGTTGATTCAAAAGTTTAACTTTTATGGTCATTTTGACATTGGAGAAGAGCTAGAAGTTGCATAGTGCCAGATCTGGTGAATAAGGTAGATGAGGACACACTGTAATGTTTTTATTTGACAGAAATCACAGTAAACATTTTGAATCAATTCAGGACACCAAGGCAGACATGACGGCACAGCTAAAGACAGGAAAGAGGACTTCCGGAACTGCTTCAGAAAGTGACAAGAATAATGGGATAAGTGTGTTCAAAATGAGGGGAAGTAATCTGAGGGGACTAATAGAAATAGGAGTTTTACTGTAATAAAATTTAAAAATCAATTTAAACACTCACTGTGTATTTTGATCACACCTCATACATGATGAGTGTACCTTATAAGCACCATTGTTAGAGAAAAAAATCTAGGGAATTAGGTCACTATGAAACTTTGAGTAAAAAAAAAAAAAAAAAGAAACTTTGAGTAGTAGATTGAGTGGTGGCCTGGTCCTAATTCTTGGAATCTTGGAATGTGGCATTATTTGGTAAAAGGGTCTTTGCAGACATAATTAACCAAAGATCATTAGATGATGAGATCATCCTGGATTGTGCAGATGGTCCATAAATGCAATACCCTTCCTTAGAAGTGATACGTAAGGGAGATTTGACAGAAAGGAGAAGACAAGTGACCAGGGAGACAGAGGTTGGAGCAATGCAATGATAAGCCAAGCCTACTAAGGATGTTGGTGGCTACCAGAAGCCAGGAGAGGTAGAGGATGGACTTTCTCTGGAGCCTCCAGAGGGCATGCAGTCCTTCAGTACCTTGATTTCAGACTTCTGAACTGTGTAGGAACAAAATTCTATTAAGTCACCAGTTTGTGGTAGCTTGTTATGGGCAATTTTAGGAAATGAATACATCTTAGTTGGAAAAATTTTCCCCAGAGACTACCCACCCTGTCTGTAGACTCTGGGGATGGAGTAAGGCCCTGGACTTCCTGGTCTTCCTTTCTCCTCTCCCTGCTCCACTCCTCTTCCCTCCGCACCCCTTCCATTTCTCTTTCTTTCCTCCCCTTCCCTTACTTTCCCTTTGCTTCTCATTCTTTCCCTTCTCTTTTACTTTTCTTCCCTCCCTGCCTTCCACTTCTTTTCCTCTCCCATCCCCCTCTTCCTCCTTCTTCCTCTTCTTTCTCCTCCTTCCTCTTCCTCTTCGCTTCTTCCACTTCCTCCTCTTCTCCTCCTTTGTCCCCCTCTTCTTTTCCTTCATACTAGGGATTAAATCCAAGGCCTTCACACTGAACTACATCCTAAATCCTTTTTAAAATAAATTTATAATTTTGAGGCATGATCTCACTAAATCACTAAGTTTTCCAGGCTGGGCTCAGACTGGCAGTCCTCCTGCCTGAGCCTCCCAGAGTGCTGGGATTACAGGTGTGCACCACCGTGCTCTGTTCTGGTGTTCCCTTTGCACAACTGCACACTAGAGGGCTGCTCCTCAGTACAGGGATTGGTGGCATGGGAAATATATCCTTATTAAAGCAGGCTTTTAGCTGCTGCACTGGTTGGAGATCAGCTCAACCTGGGGGTTAGGTGATGGGGAAGAGATACTAATATAGGGGAAAAAATACAACTCCCAACCTGCTAGATGTCAGTTATGCCGAGTTTGTGTTCCCTGAAGTTGAAGAATGAATTCTAAGGAATAAAGGAGGTTAAGAGTAGGAAATTTATCGAGAGAGAGAAAGTGAGCTCCTGAGAGACAGGAGGGTACCCGAGTGGGTTGCCAATGAGCTCACTTTTCAGGGCAAGTTTTATGGAGCAAAATTGCGAGGTGGGTACAATGTGTGTCAAAATGATGATTAACCAATAATATTACAAGTGTAGTCACTTAGGCAATATTGAGCCAATGAGGAAGAAGGTCACATAGCAAATGAACTTGGAAGGAATAAAGACATTCCAGGATGGGGTGGATCTGGAGGTCTTGGTCACCCATGTGGGTGACCTAGACTTTATCAGATCAGACGAGTGTGATCTTCAGTTCATTGTTTATCCTTCACCCTTATTTTGAGCCCTGACCATTAATGGATGCGCCTCCAGTCATAGTTGTAGCGTATTCTCCTCTTGTGTATTGACGCCATTGAGGGCCCAGCCCTGTCTGACTGCCTATAATATTTCTACCTTCCTTAGCTGTCAATAATAATACTACCTCACAACCTTCTCTTTTTGAACTCTCTGCTAGAATCCTGCACTTATTATAGTTTAGAATTTTGTTTCTATAGGGAGGCAAGGTAGTTTTAGACAACAGGCACAGGATAATATTGGAACAAATTTATGACAGTAGAGAAGGGAATTATGGTAAAGGAAATATCTGTTACTTAGAGGCTTCTTGGAGGAGGTAAGGACTGAGCTAGACCATGGAGAAACATAGTGGCAAGTGGCAAGTACCATTTTAAGTGGTAGCCCAGAGCAAAGAATAAGCCAGAGGGAGGAAATCTAGTGTTGCTTGAAGGGAAGGTCAAGAGAACCATGTTGAATGCAGTTTAGGGTGGTGAATTGCCATGAGATGAATTTGGGTTTGTTAATCTGGTGATTTATTGTATCTGGGAAGCAAGGCAAGGATTTATTACTGGTGGGGTGATAGATGACATTGTTCACACCCATGTCTGCTCCCTGAGCAAATCTTTCCTGACTTCTCCAGGCAAGGATGATCACTCCTCATCTCCTTTACCCTATGCATAACTCCATCACTGCTGTCAAGTGACTCCCCACATGGTTTGGATTCCTTCTAGATTGAAAAGGCTCCATAGAGTAATGTATTTCAAATACTTAGCATGAGGCTTGCCTTCCAGTAGGTAATTTAATGCCTCTTCTGTTGAGCTCAACTGATTTTCAGAAATGATTACTGTAGAAAACTAAAGACTTGCACTCCAGCCCTAAGAGCTATGATCTCTTCATAGCCAGGAGCTGTACAAAGGGTTTTAATAATTGTCATATTATAGACAGCTAAGTAAGGTAGAAATAGTATAGGCAGTCAGACAGGGCTGGGCCCTCAATGGAGCCAATACACAAGAGGAGAACATGCTACAGCTATGGCTAGAGGCATATCCATTGAAGGTCAGACCTCAAGATAAGGATGGAATGACCAGAGCTACACTCCTGGCTGAGGGATAAACAATGAACTGAAGATTACACTCATTTGATCTGATAAAGTCTAGGTCACCCACATGGGTGACCAAGACCTCCAGATCCACCCCATCCTGGAATGTCTTTATTCTTTCCATGTCCATTTGCTATGTGACCTTCTTCCCCATTGGATCAATAATACATAAGTGACTACACTTGTAATATTATTGGTTAATCATCATTTTGACACACATTGTACCTGCCTCGCAATTTTGTTCTATAAAACTTCCCCTAAAAACTTCCCCTTGTTGGCAATCTGCTCAGGTCCCCTCCTGTCTCTCCGGAGCTCTCTTTCTCTCTGTCAATGAATTCTCCTACTCTTAACCTTCTTTGTTCCTTGAAATTCATTCTTCGATTTTGGGGAATATGAACTCGGCATAACTGATATCTAGCAGCTTGGGGGTTATATATTTTTTTCCCCTATATCAGTCACATGTGGGCAGACCATGTGCATTGTATTAGTTACTTTTCTTTCTTTGTTGAGACAAAATACCTGGCACCCAAAGTTAGGGGAAGAAAGGTTTATTTGGCTCACAGTTCATAGAGGTTTTAGTCCACAATCAGCTGGATCCAAGGCAGGATGGCATGGCAGACAGACAGAAGGCAGCAAGGTGAGCACAAGGAGCAAAAGGGGGTAAGCAAGCCTCTTTTTGTTCCTTATATTTTATCCAGGCTACCTGGTTTTAGAGTGGGTAGCACTCCCACCCTTAATCCTAATCCTTAATTCTAGCATCATATCCTCGATCCCAGCAGAGCCATGCCAAACCAATCAGACTAATTTAGTAATCACACACTCTAGATCCAGCCCCACCTATGACCGCATGAGGCTTTGGAGGGACATCTAGACACCAACCATAACATCCACAGTGTCTAGCTCAGGAAAGCACTCTCACATTTTCACTGTCTGCATATGGCTCTCCAAGTGGGAGGGATATCACCTTAGAGTTAGTGTAAGGTTTAGAGGAAACTAGTAGATAAAGGCAGGGAATTGCTCTTGTTTGGTGAGGACCTGGTTGTGTACTAAACATGATATTTAAGATCATATGCTAGGGAGGAATTTTTATGGCTTGGAAATCGCTACACCTGTGCTTTGGTCCACTTTCTTTTCGGTATGTAATGGGCAAGTGTGAGGGAAGGAGCTTTCCTTCGGCCATAGGTTTACAGAAGGGATTGTTAGGAACCATGCAAATTACCCTGGTCTCTGGGAGACTTGAATGGGAGGTCCTTCTTGCATGGAAATATGTAGGAATGGGGACAGGAAGGGAGAAGAGTACAATGTGATGGGCACTCTATGTATAGTCTTTGCCTTGCAAGCTACTAGATGTACATGAATGGAGAAAGCATTTGTTACGATGGACGTGTGAAACAGAATTCCTGCTTTTAAAGTAGTAGATAAGAGACAGGAAATGCATTTAAGTACATATAGTATAAGTTGTATTTTCTAGCTTTTATATATCTTAGTAATGTGCAGGCACCATCCCCACAGTTTAGAGTGCTAGCTTTTTATCATGCCTTCTTCTTTACTTATTAATAATTCAGACGCATTGCCTAATGACAGGTTCCCAAGTATTTGGACATACTGAGTTCTTCAGAAAAGTAGAGAATATTTGAAAGCTGGAAAAATTTGATCCCAGCAATTCTGCATTTCACCCATGTCACTGCCCATGCTGGGCATTGATATTCGAGCCTCTTTGCTTTCCTAGTTGGAAACTTTAGAGCATATAAATATTTATTTTAGATCTTGGTTTAACCCATCCCGGTACAGAATGATTTGATGGAGACTATAAATATAGGAGATTGTGAAAAATCCCGTTCTTGCTGTAATCCTGTATCCTCTTCTTACCAGAGGTGATTCTGGCTTGATTCTCATAGCAACCAAAATGACTGCACATTTTTCTGCCCCTCATCTTTGTCATCCTGGAGCTAAAATTAGAGGGTCAGGTGCTTACAGTATTTATTTGCCTTTTAAAGGATAAGCAGTTTTTAAAAATAAAAATATATCTTACCAGATCACACATGCAAAGTAGTTCAACAATAGAAATATTCATACCATGTAGATATAAAGGTATGTTAGTCAGGGCTCTCTGGAGAGCAGAACCATGGGAGGTGAAGAGATAACTAGAAACACATTATGAGGGATTGGCTTGTGGGATTATTAGGCGAGGAAGTGTGGTTCTGGTGCTAATTCGAGGGCCCAAAGACCAGGAATGCTCTCTGATGGCAGAAGAGCTCAGCTCAGGAGGAAAGAGTAAATCTGCCCTTCCTCTGTCTTTCATTCCATTCAGGTCCTTGGTATATGGAATGATGCCACCTGTGTGGGTGAGAACAATCTTCTGTACTCAGTCCACATATTCTATGGCAGTCTCTTCCAGAAACACACTTAAAGACACAGCTAGAAATAGTGTTTTGCCAGCTATCTGGGTATCCCTTAGCCCAGGCAAGCTGACATACAAGGAATGTTTTGAATCTTAGAAAATGCTTTATTCAGTAGGATGGTGACTCAAGAGTGTATATACATGGGTGCTGAGGAAGCACTATCCTATTTGTTAAAGTCTCCTGGAGGATAGTCATAGATACTTCAGCACTGACACCTCTCTTTGTTTGTTATTTGCACAAGGTGCAAGGTGCAATTATCCACTTTGTGTTCGCACATCCTTTTATTTCCTGTCACTGTTAGTAAACTTTCTTATAAACTTTTTGAAGAAGGAAAATAAAGTAAGTCTTGGTATAGCCACGAGAATGTCCAAAATGAAAAATACTGATGTCTTACCATAGTGAGGAATTCCTATGTGCTGTGGGTGGGAGCACACATTGGGACAACCTCTGCAGAAAACTGTTTTGTAACATCTACTAAGCTAAGCACACCCACACCCTTCAGCCTGGCAGTTTTCATTGTTCAGTACGTAATCAACTGAAATGCCCGTGTACATTCACTTAAAAACACCTACCAGAACACTCATAGCGGCAAGTATTTGTTAATATCCCCCAGAAGTAAACCACTCAATATCTATCAGTAGTTGAATGAATAAATATTTATAAAATGGAATATCCTACAGTAATGAGAATGAATAAAACTTATTGTAGACAAGAATAAATCTATCAAATGTATAATGTTGAGTAAAAGAAGTCAGGTGAAAATAGGCATTAA
>PVJO010023144.1:10130-26744 GCA_004026905.1 Hystrix cristata | reverse complement strand
CTGTTGAAGTGTTTGAGGTTAAGAAAAACTTTACAGGACTTCCTTCCTGTAAAGGAGTCCTTATACATGGAGGATATTCAGTCAAAGAGGATGGCAAGGCAGAAATGTTATGCAAAATGAACAGTATCCAGAAAGACTTGGAAAGCTGGACTTAATTACCAGAGTGAAAACTACCTTCTCTCTGTTAAGAAGCAACAGAGAAAAAGAGTCTATTTTTATTCACAGCACTAATAATATCTTCCTGGCAAAGCTCTACTCTGAAGAAGAGGTAGCAGATTCAGTAGAGACCAGGACACCTGAGTTAATGAAGTAAACAGGCAACATGAAAGGAAGTGGGAAGGGAAGGAACTGACACTTAGCCATCATGTTGAAAAGCAATAGGGAGCGATGAGCATCATGGCAAAGCAGAGAGTTCCGGATAATTGTTATGCAAAAACATGGGCTCAAAGTTTCTTGCTTTCTCTCATCGCTGAGCAGATTCAAGTTGTGTGTGTATGTTAGAAATTCCCTAAAATGCCAGGTGTGGTGGTGCATGCATGCAATCCCAGCACTCTGGGAGGCAGAGGCAGGAAGACTGCAAGCTCAAGTCCAGTCTGGGTAACTTCTTGACTTAACAAGACCCTGTCTCAATATAAAGTTTAAATAAAGGCCAGGAATATAACTAAGTGTGAAGTTCCTGTGTTCACTCCCTAGTACATAGAGTGAATGAGAAGAACAAAAAGAAGAAGGAGAAGGAGAGGAAGAGAACGAAGAAAAAGAAGAGGAGGAGGAGGAAGAGGGAAGGAGGAGGAGGAGAAGGAGGAGAAAGAGAAGGAAGAGAAGAAGGGGGGGAAGGGAAAAAAGAAAAGGAGGAGAAGGAGAAATTTCCTAATACTGATTGAAAAGCCTATGGGAAAACAGTCTGTGAATTAATAGATTTTTTACTACTCAGAGACACACAAGAACCCTCTAATTTGTGACTTTTGTATTAGAGCTTAGACAGTAGACATACTAAAAATATCCTTCAATATTATGCCATGCATTTTCTGTTCTAAATTTGAATTAAACTTTATAATCCATTAGTATATAGAAAAATAATTCTCTACATTTTTATCTAAAGGAAAACCCATTAAGCCCAAATTTCCTATCTCTTCATGTCTTAAAATCTGGTGTGAACAGAACTGAACAACAGTATCATCTAGCATTTGATACAACAATTCTCTATCTTTTCTTAAAAGGAAAAGTCATAAAAGTAGGCTTTTGAGATTTGAATATTGACATCAGCCATCTGTGAAACAATGAAGTCATTTAACTTTGTGCCATCACGAAGCAATGTGAGTTCATGTGCCTAACCACAGACCAGAGGAAACACATAGCTGGAGGCCAGAAAGAGAATGAGATGGGGAGGGAAGAGGAACCTTGCCGAGTTCCTTAATTATGCTTCATCCCTGTGCTTTTGCTCACCTTTCATGCCCCTACTCTACCCTGTGCTTATTGCCACTAAATGCCACTCTGATATGAGAGAATATTTGTCACTACCCCTGGCCTCTATGGAACACATAAATATTTCGTGTCCCTGTGTTCCAGTGAGTAAGTAGAACAAATGTTACAGCTATAACATCTGAGACTCAGAGAGATTAATAGTAACAATACCTAGTATTTAACACAACATTTTTAGTCCTCCAAGTGCCTTTATATATCTTAGCTTATGTGACTCTCACGGTAATATTTTACATAGATAGCACAGTTACTTCTATCCTAATCATGCAGATGAGAAAATTGAGGTTCCAAGTTACAGCCCTGGTACATACTAACCAAGTGAGATTAGACAAGATACTCTACCTTTGTATGCTTCAGATTCAACTTTGAAATAGAAGAAAATTGAATTTATCAAAGTTTTTCAAATACTTGAAGACTCTAAGACATGCTTCATGACAGCCAATGTCTACCTTAATACAAGGGTTGAAAAATATCAACTACTTTCATTGTTGTCATCATTATTATTAAAAGTCTAAGTTAATACTAACCACTCTATCAGATGAATCTAGGTGTCACAGTGGCATAATGAACTTATATACACTCTGGTTGGCAAGATAAGTGTGGTGGGAGTAATGAGGAGAGATAGTCTTGGTTCCTCTCAGAGATCAAGGCTGGGTTGGGGATTTAGCTCAGTGGTAGAGAGCTTGTCTAGCAAGCACAAATCCTTAAGTTTGATCCTCAGCACCCGCCCCCCTCCCAAAAAAAAGATCAAGGCTTTTCCATCAGCCTCTAGGATTTTTGGCCCCTGGGATAATTTCCTGTACTTGATATATCATGGATAAAGAAAAAGAAAGAGAATGAAGTGAGATCTTGCAATCCAAGTCTCAAAATGTCCTTCATTTTTTCTACCCCTATTCCATTAACCAGCGCTCAGCCACATGGCCAAACTAACTGCAGAGGAGCCTGAGAAGTCTGACTGTATCCTCAGGAAGAGCACAGAATGGGTTTGCATGAACACAGAAACATCTGAGCCACAGTGAGTTTGTCCAGGTCCACCCTGCTGATATCTGCCAGACCTAGAACTTTAAAGCAAAGAGTCCTCCTCCAGGCCACAGTCCTCCCGCCTACAGTGGCCCCCCATTATGCTTGGGAACATAAACTAGTGGTTCTGATTTTGAATTTCAGAGCCTTCCTCCATCCTTCTGTCTACTTTGACTTACATGGTCATACTGATGAACGAAAAATGTCTGCATTCTTTCTAGTACTATGCTGCCTCTCAAGTGTTCTGTTGCCTGGAACATTCACTACACTAGAAAGCAACTTTTCTTTCAAGGCAGATACAAAGAATGGTCTTTTTTGCAACTGTTTTGTTGCGCCCCTTGATAGATAGAACTGACTATTTGTTTCTCCTAGATGAGAGCAACTTAGAGCAACAGTTAATTGTGTAGGGAGCGTTTATGTGTGGGATTTATGGTGTGAGGTCATATTGCTGCATCAGTTTTCTGCAGGCTGAAATTGAGCATAATTGAGCTATTTTTCAAAGCCAACGGAGTGTGGCTTTACTGAGAGGCACTGACCACATCTAGATTCTTTTCTACTTGCTCTGAGTCCTGGCTTTGGCGCTTTCTTCACCTTTGAATAATGTCAAGTTCCTTTCCCACTGAGAGGAAGCGTTAGAGTGATTCTCAGAGAAGCCCTCATGGGCTGCTCAACGTGGAGCCAAAACATTGGTGTGGCCATGGTCTAGACCAGGCACGATTAGCACGTCTAGCTCATTGGTGTCACGCTTGATGTTGTTTGATCTGGCCACGCACCCACTTCTTCCCAGGCACAAAACAGAATTCTGATAACTCCAATAAATGGAAACATGATATGCCATAACATGAGCTAAGACAAATATCAACAAGTATATAAAAGATGATAGGGGGACTAGAGGACAAGGGGGAAGGGGGAAGGTGAAGAAGATCGGAGAAAAAAAAAACCACTCTGTAATATGTACGTGTAACTACTCCCCCAAAATGATTGTAAACTGTGTGGATTGCAAACGTGTACTGTAAAAAAAAACCCTGATTCCAGGAATTTCTCCGAATGTACTGTTGTGCCTGTTTATAACCCACAAATTATCTTTAAAACTTGGAAACTCTGAACAACAGTTAGCAAGAAATATTTGAGTTTACACCTAAGCTCAAAACTTATTAAAGAGACAGAGCAGACTAGTGGAAAGTACACAAGAGCTGAGCACAGACAATACTATGCCAAATACTGGTTTTATATCATAGTCACTATGGACCAGGAGTCAGTAAACTTGAACTTATGGATCAAATCCAACACATCAATTGTATTTGAAAGTAAAAGTTTATTGGAAAAACAGCTACACTTACTTATTTACATATTGTCTAAAGGCAGAGCTGAGCAGTTGAGACTGAGATCTTACGTGGCCAACAAAGTTGTACATATTTTGTTTTCTGGAATTTTACAGAAAACATTCCAAACATTCTGATTCCTCATCCATTAAACAGAAGTAACTATGTCTAACATAAAACACTTACAAAATTTAGATAAAATAATGTGTTTAAAGCATCCAAGGATATTTCCAACACAAAATGGATTGGATGCTCAATACATCAAAAGTTCCCTTTCTCTAGTTATTTTGTATTGAGGCACAGTGGACAGGTAGGTGCCAAGATTTGGTCATGAAATCAGATGACACATCAAAAAGTGACAGTCTTCCAGGGCATCCTTCCCCATGTGCAGTTTCAATAAAGATGAGTTACTCCGCTCTCAGAAGCGAGAGCAAGGAAATCGTAGGGGAGGACTCACTCTCCACCCTCCACTGCACTTCTGTGGAAAGAGGAGAGCTAGGAAGGGGTCCTTCCCTCATCTGGACATTACTGTTACAAGGCGAATCAGCCCATTTTGATATTCTCTATTTTACTTCCCTAAGAAAGAATTAATCAGTAATTTTTACTTATCCAGGCACTCTTTAATGCATCCCCAAACAATCCATCTTGGTGTATGCATCCTTACTTCCACAGAGAACCAAATACCTTCTGTAATTTGGAGGAAAGTTTTATACTTTTACTTTACTAAGCTCTATATAGTAATAAACATGTCTGGCTCTAGATTAAATAATTTGCTGATGTTATAAAACCTTATTTTCTCAACAGCTCTTGAAGACAGATATCATCATCTTGGGTTTATGGATGAAGGAACTGAAGGATCAAACAATCTTCCAAGATTTTGTGATCAGGAATGGGCATGGTTAAAATACAAAATTTACAGATTTTATGATTTAACTATTTTAAAATTTGTCTTTCTTCTCTGAGTCTGCATACTCTTTAACAAAGGTGTTGATGGCAGGAACTTAAAAAAGAACTAGATTTCTTTTTGAGACAAGGTCTCACTATGAAGTGCAGGATGGTCCCAAACTCACTATGTAGCCCAGGCTGGCCTCGAACTCATAGCGATTCTCCTACCTCAGCCTCCCCAGCGCTGGGGTTACAGGCGTGCGCCAGCAAGCCCGGCATGAGGAACTAGACTTTAACTGAACCGAAGCGGCATGGTTAGAAAGCCTGAACAGATGTCAAGAAGAGGGAAGAAACAAATTATATTCACAAATGTACTGTGAATAACAAATGGAAACATTTTAAAATTCGTTCTATAGGAATTTCGTATCTCTCGCATATCTCAATGGGAAGCCTAGTAGAAAAGATTTGGATCTGATATAAATAGTGCTGGCTGTAGTTTCCAACAGCCGCTTGCTATCTCTCAGCTTTTCTACTTGTAAATGAGAAACTTTAAAGGTCTTTCAGGTCAGCCCGTCTGAGTGTTTATGATACTTCTTAAGAAACCAGGACTTGGTCACTGGGGACTGATGCCCAAATACACAGTATTCCACAGTACGCACAAGTACTTGTGGGGAAACACCACACACATATACGCACACAGCATAAGTGTTTTATTTTCTTAGTGCTTGAGTTAAAACAAATAAAAATTAAAAGAAGTTAGTGAGAAAAAAACTTAAACTTCATAAAAAGTGCAGAGTTGAATAGAGAAAGGAAAATGATAGGAACAAACAATCTATTTGCGTAAGGTTTTTGACATTGACTGGGAATAAAATATACATAAAAAGATCTCAAAGATGAAAGGACACCAACAGATAAAAGCAAAACTTAATCGGCATATGTGCTAGTGAGTATATTACATACCTACACGCTCATACATGCACACTACACAGACACACAAATCCACTTTTTCTAAAAGCAAGTATTTAGGAAAAAAAGTGAAGACAACTCCAGGTTTTTTTCCTGGGTCCAAGCACCTACTACAAGACGGAACATAAAGAAAAGTGTAGACATAGCTAATACTCAACAAGCAATTGCCCTGTGCCAGACAGTGGATTTAGCTGGCTTTCATGACTGGCTCTACATGGCATTTATCTTAGCAACTTTATAAACATAGGTGATGATCCCTATTTCACAAAACACAACAGCACTCATAGACATGAACTATTCTGTCCAAAGCCACAACACTAGTTAGCTGTGGAATTAGGTATTCAATCCACATCCGAAGCCTACTTTCCTCTATAATTCACAGTTACAAAACAATACTAACCCCATCATATCACTTTAATTTGTAACAGATAATAATGTCAGATATTAGAAACAGGTATTGCTTCTGTTTGTATAAAGGAAGAAACTAACTTTTGGAAAAATTAAGAAAATTGTCTAATTCATACACCAAGTAATAGGGTGGCATGAATTCAGACATTCTTATGAATAAGTTAGGGTTATCTTTTTTATGATGAAACTCCCAACTCCATATCAGCCTTTTACTATTGAAATGCATGTGTCACATGGTTCAATAAACAAGTATTAGGGTCAGATGAATCTGTGTTCAAATCAAGGCTGCAACATTTACTAGCTATTTCGGAAAATTAATTAGTTCTTCCATGGATTAATTTGTTTCTCTGACATTCACTACAAAGGATTTTTTGGTGAGAATTAAATAATCGAATGTGACTGGGCAGCAGAATGAGTTCAGCAAAAGGTCAGAGGGCTCTTCAGAAGTGAACCATAAAGTTGGCGGATTTAGCTCAAGTGGTAGAGTGCTTGCCTAGCAATCACAGGGCCTGGAGTTTGATTCCTAGCACACACACACAAAAAAAGTGAGCCATAAGCCATAAAACAAGAATATGTGCTCCTAGGAAAAAAAAAAAAGAAAGATGTAGGGAAGGAAACAGGAAATGGGAAGGACCCCAGCAAAAGAGCACTTTCAGTAGAATTCTATCTTCAGGCTGATCCTTCTGGAGAAGAGTGAAGTACAAAATTACACCTCAGTTTCCCATTGCCCATAGATACATACTCTAAGTCAAGGAAAAAAGGATCCTCAGAATCATGCGCCCCTCAGTCATTTATGAAGAACCCTAGCACAGACGGGGAGGAATGAGGGTTTTCAAAAGCACAGGATCTTCAAGTTGCATGGGCTGCAAGCTAAGCAGATGGAGCATCCTAAGCACAGAATAACAAGGAGAAAGTGGGAGGCAAGAGGGGAGCGTAAGGAGCAAGAGTTTAAACAGCAGGAGGCCCTAAGTTATCTGATGGAACAAGCAATATCTGCTGCTGTGGAATTATTTTTTTCTATTAGAATGGAGGAGGGAGTTTCCTTCATGTGCCTCATTTCCAAGAACACTGCAGAAGGCCCATAGCTTCTCCACGGGTCCAAAGCTGAAATCAGATCAAGGACAGTAAAAAGATATCAAATCCCAGAAAGATATACATTCCAGGTCATGGTTCACAGTAGAAACCCTAAGCTGAACACTTTATGAGGCCATTTACAGCATCCATTTCAGGATCATTCTCAGTCAAGAGAGAAATCCCAGACACTGTGATTTATTGGAGATGAGAGGCATTGAGACAAGATAGCAAATGAAGACTGGAAGAGATACCCCTTTTATCACAGAAATAAATCCATGCTCCCAGAATCATTTAAGCCTTTCTTTTTTTAATTTCTCCACCCCTTACTTAATATAATCAAGCCCTTAATTACTTATACAAGGAATAAACAAATATGTGTGTGTGTGTGTGTGTGTGTGTGTGTGTGTGTGTTAGACTTCACAGAGACTCCAAGGGAGATCTAGATTACCTTTCTACATTCATACTGCTTAACAAATAGATCTCCAGCCAAGGCAGAAGTGAATAGTAGGCATTACTTGAAAAAATTAACCTGTCTCAAATTTTCTGGTTACACCAGGTCTCCTTTAATAATTATAAAATTTGTCTTCTTGCTTTTGTTTCATATTTTTATTTGAGCAGAGTAGAGTATATTTTAAAGTCATAAAAATAGGTCACTGGGTAAAAACTAGGCAGGTGAATACACGGAATTATTTTTCCCCAGAAGTATCAATTCGGAAATTTAATATATCATGATAAAACAAATCTGGAGGGGAGAAAATGGTTCAGTAGTGATCAGCAGCAAAATTCAGTCTCTCTAAGATCCAGGATCCAGACACCTGGAAAATAATAAATTGGCAAAAAGAATAAATATGGATTGCCAGGAATTGGAGAAGGAACTGACAGGAAAACTAAAAGTTACAAAGAAGGTGGGAGAAAAAGATCACAATAGAGAGAAAAAAAAGAAGCAGTCCGGAAGTTCCCCCCAGCTCTCAGGAGGGAATGGCTACCTCCAGAGATTCATGGTGAGGGCTCAGGTCTGGCTGTTCCAGGGGGAAACAGTGAAGCATGCTGGCAGTGCAGGCCCCAGGAGGACCACACAGCTGATGTAAGCTGCAAGAGCACCTTGAGATTCTGCTCCAGGTTGACTCCTTCTACTTAACAGACAACTCCAGAGAGGGAGTCCAGTGCAATGCCCAACATATTGACAGAGAGTGGCTGAATCCCATTTTGAGAAAGTGTTGATTATTTGAGTCTGGGACTGAGAACAGCTAGAGACCCAAATGCACTTCAGGGTTCCCAGTGTAGCCTTCCCACAATGACTGGTTGAGAGACAGGAGGCAGGTTAGACATAGACAGGGAATCCCTGATCAGAAGAGGCAAGAAGTGTCACTACATACTGCTTAAGGGAACAATTTAATTGGTAGAGATAACCATTATAAACATGTACACACTGAACAATGCTACACTCAACTTCATAAAACAAACACATTCTTCTCAGCAGCACATGGCACTTTCTCCCAAATAGAGCACATGCTAGTGCACAAAACATGCTGAAATAAATGCAAAAGAATCAAAAGTATCCCATGTATATTATCAGCTCATAGTGTGATGAAACCAGAACTTAGTGATAAAAGAAACCATAGAAATTATGCAAACATAAAAATTAAACAATACCCTGTTGAGTAATTGGTGGGTCACAGAAGAAATTAGACAGTTCCTAGAATCAAATGATAATTCCAGTATAATATACCAAAAACTATGGGACACAGTGAATGAGGTCCTAAGGAGGGCAATTTATAGTTTTGAATGCCCACATCAACAAAACAGAGCAAACCCAAATAAATAACCTAATGATGCACCTCAGGGTCCTAGAAAAACAAGAACAATCCAAATCCAAAACTACTACAAGGAATGAAATTATAAAGATCTGATTATAAATTAATGAACTGACACTAAAAATAAAACAATACAAAGAATCAGTAAATCAAAGAGCTGGTTTTTGAAAGAATAAACAAAATAGGAAACCCTAGACAATCTTACCAAAAAAGAGAAAAAAGACACAAATCAATGTAATGAGAAATGAAAAAGCTGAAATCACAATAGGCACTGCCAAAATCCAGAAGATTATTAGTAAATACTTTGAGATCCTGTACTCTAGTTTTGGAGAATTCAGAAGGAGTGGGTAGATTTCTAGATACATATTAATAACCAAAATTAAACCAAGAAGATATAAAAACTCTGAACAATCCAATAGCAGGCAATGAAATAGAAGAAGTATTACAAGAACTACCAATCAAAAGCCCAGGTCCTGAAGATTTCACTGGCAAATTCTATAAGAACTTTGGAGAAGATCTAACACCAATCCTCCTCAAGTTCTTTAATGAAATTGAACGGAAGGAGTACACCCAAAGTCATTCCTGGAAATTAGTCTTACCCTGATTCCAAAGCCAGGAAATGACCCAAACAAAGAAGAGAACTACAGATCAATCTTTTTAATGAACATAGATGTGAAAGTCCCCAACAAGATACTGGCAAACAATATGCAACAAGTTATCAAAAAGATCACACATTGTGACCAGGTAGGTTTCATCCCAGGGATGCAGAGATCTTTCAACATATGCAAATCAATACATCTCATAGGCAGAAACAAAGACATCTCAAATGATGCAGAAAAAGCCTTTGACAAGATCCAATATCATTTCATGATAAAAACACTGAAGAAAAGAGGTATAGAAGGACCTTATCTCAATCGGATAAAAACTATTTATGACAAACCAATGGCCAACAACATATTAAATGGGGAGAAGCTGAATGTTTTCCATCTAAAATCAGGAACCAGACAAATATGCATGCTATCACCACTCCTGTCCAATAAATCTCTCAAAGCATTAGCCAGAGGAATTAGGCAAGAGAAACAAATAACAGGGACATGTATAGGAGAGGAAGAAGTCAAATTATCATTACTTGCAGATGGCACTGTCCTTTACATAGAAGGTCCAAAAATTCCACCAAAAAACTCCTAGAATTAAAAGTCAAATTCAGTAATGTATCAGGATAAAAGTCAACAAACAAAAATCAACAGCATTCCTATACTCTAAAAACAAACTCATACACAGAGAAATTAGGGAAACATTACCATTCACAATGGTAACAAGAAAAAAAATTTAATACTTAGGAATTAACCTAACCAAGGAAGTGAGAGACTCCTACAATGAAAATGGCAGCATGCTAAAGAAAGAGAGAGAAAAGGACATCAGAAAACACAAAGATAGCCCCTGTTTCTGAATAGGCAGAACCAATGCAATTTAGAATATCCATAATTACAAAATTGATATAGAGATTTAACACAATCTCGATCAATAATATCAATTATGTTCCTCATAGAACTTGAGAAAACAATCCTACAATTCATACGGAACCAGAAGAAACTTAGGACAGCAAAACCAATCCTGGGTCATAGGAGGCATCAAAGTCCCAGATTTCCAATTAAACTACAAAGCTACAATGATAAAAACAGCATGTATTGCCAAATAAACAAATAAATGAACAAAAAAAAACAGATACATACATCAATGGAACAGAATAGATAATACAGGAAAAACTCCAGGGACATTCATCTACCTGATATTTGACAACTTATACTGGAGGAAAAATAGCCTCTTTAAAAATGGTGCTTGGAAAACTGACTAGCTACATCCAGAAGAGTGAATCTATACAGATATCTCTCACCAGGTAATAAACTAAAATCAGAATGGATCAGAGGTCTAAATGTTGAAACATAACACTTAATATGCTACAAGATCAAATAAATAAAATGCTTGAATACATAAGCACAGACAGGGACTCTGAACAAAACCCTAATTGCATAAGAAATAATACCAGGAATCAAATTTAAAAGCTTGTGCATGGCAAAGGAAACATTCAACAGAGTAAAGAGAAAACTTATAGAATAAGAATACAATTTTTATCAGCTATATTTTGGACAGAGGACTATCTAGAATTATATGAAAACCTCAAAAAGATTAGACTCCCCAAAATAAAAGAGTCAATCAAAAAATGGGCAACTGAAATGAACAGACACTTTCCAGAAGAAGAAATACAGATGGGCAATAAATACATTAAAAATGTTCAACATCTCTGGCTATTATAGAAATGCAAATTAAAACAAAACTATGATTTCATCTTATTCCAGAAAGAATGATAATCATCAAGAAATCAAATAATTACAAATGCTGATGAGGCTGCAGGGAAAAGAGTAATCCTCATATATTGTTGCAGGAATGTAAATTAGCACAACAGAAATAGAAATTAGTACAATTACAATGGAAATCAGTATGGCTTTTCCTCAAAACACTAAAACTAAAAATTCCATTTAATCCAACTGACACTATTTCTAGGTATTATCCTGAGAGATTTAAAAACATCATATTGCAGTGATACTTGCCTACCCATGTTTTAAAGCAGCACAGTTCACACTGGCTAAATCTTGGAAGTGGCTTATACGTTAATCAATAAAAGAATAAATTAAGAAAACATGGTCTTTACACACAATGATGCTCCATTCTGCCACACAGAAGGGTAAACTTGAATCATTTGTAGGAAAATGGATGCTCTTTGAGACCATAATGCTAAATTAAATAAATCAGACATATGAGCTTAAATATCACATGATTTCAAACCCAAATATAAATAAAGAGTCAAATAAAAAATAGATAATAGGAAATAGGGAAAAGATCTTTTGAAAATGGGAAGGGGACCAAGAGATGGAGGGAGGAGAGGGAAGGGGATAAAAAAATTAAGATGTGTTATACACATGTATCAACTCCCCAAGATGAATGTGATCATTATATACTACAAACATGTACTAATTTTAAAAAGCAATAAAAAAGTAAAGAAAATTTTAAGGGAGCAAAATTCCATGCCCTCTATTTGAGTTGTTTTAGTCAAGGCTGTGAATTCTCTTGAATGTGGACAGCATAGATTTATTACACATGTAGCTAGTTCCAGGAGGTAAAAATATAAAAATAAAAGGTGTTATAACGTTATTGTAAAGCTGCAATGTCACCAGGAGAGATAAGTTGCCAAAATCTCCCACAAGAGAGAAAGAATGCCTGGCGTAACCATAGATCTAGTCTTGAATTCCAGCTCTGAAGTTGACTAGCTAGGTTATTTCTCACACGTTGCTCAAAGTCTGTGAGTATTTATTTCCCATCTTTACAATGAGGGAAATGGTGTTATTCATCTTATAGTTTTATTGCACGTATTAAATGAGGTAACTCATAACAAGCATTCTAGGAAGTACTGGCTGTAAGTACTGGAAGTAAAAAGCTCTACACAACCAAGAGACATTATTAAGGCCAGTTCACCTTGTTATATGTTTCAGGATCAGTTTTCACCCTCAAAAACTTAGAAAAGCCTAAAAATCCCATGACACAGCAAACCACGGGAGAGAGAAATTGGGTAATCTTAAAACTATCCAGAAGGAATTCGAGATGTCAGAATGGTATCAGTTAAAAGGCAATTTGAAGAACTGATGACAGACAGGTTATCCAGTGGGAGTGGATACTAGCTTTCTACTGCAACATAACTAATCACACCAAGGTGTGTAACAGCTACAGAAACACAATTCATATTTCTTTTTTTGGGGGGGGGATGGTGATGGGGATCAGACTCAGGGCCTTGTGCTTGCTAGGCAAGTGCTCCACCACTTGAGCTAAATCCCCAACACTCCACAATTCATATTTCAAACAACAAATTTATTGTCTCACAATAAATGTTACAAGTCTGCCCACGGCTTAAATGAATCCTGTCCTCAGGGTCTCAAAGCTGCCTAAGGAGTGGGTGGTACATGTTCTCACTCGAACTTTAAAAGGGGGTGGTTCCACCTGTAAGGTCATTCATGGTGCTGGCAGAATGTATTTCCTTGTGGATTCGGGGAGCTGGATTCTTCCTAGCTACTGGATGTTGCCATCAGGTGTCAGATATGACCTGCCAAGGTCACCCCCAGTACTTCACTATGTGAGCTTCTCCAACATGATCCCATCTCCACCAAGGTTCTAGATGCAATGTGCTGAGACATAGTCCTAGTCAATGTAACACAGGCCTTGGAGTGGTTTTAGAGGAGACCATCCACTATCTTTGCCCAAATCTGTTGGTCAGAAACAAGTCACAGGTCCCACATACTAGCAGAGAGACAGAACTACAGAAGGACACGTGTATTAAAGAGCCTGACTCTATTTTTGATGCTACACTGTTGATAGCTCTCAACTCACCTTCTTCCCCTAGGTTTCATATCTGCTCAAGCTGGTAAGAAAGTCTGTGTGTGCCCACATTTGGCACTGGAGAGAGGCTCAAACTGTGCAAGATCTTGGTCATGTGCAGGAATCCTCACTCTGTTTCTGTTCTCTAAACACCATTAAAACCTCAAGATAATTTTGTTTGCCTGCTCTTGTCCTATTCCAGAACTTATTGAGAACAACTCTGTGCAGAAAGCCTCATTATGTGAGTAATAAAGTGTTCAATGTGCTATGTTATGGGCGTTCTTATCAGTCTCACAATCTGAACAAATTCTGAGTCATGGACCATTCCGTTCTCTATGGTGGATGAACTGTGTGGGTATCAGGAGCAGAGAGCATGGTGGACTCCCTAAAATCAGTCCATAAAGGTAGGGTTTTTGGTGATACGAACAGAGTCTGTTCTAAAGGTTTCTATTTCAAGCAATTATCTGAAGCAGTGAGTGATCTGAACCCAATGGATACAGTTCCAAAGGGCTCGAAGTGAATTTTTTTACCTGCTAGAAATATAAAGCCACTTATTCTGTTCATTTACTCATATTTTTATCCCTCCATTCATTCTGGAAGAATTTATTGAGCATCTCTTATGTATCAAGTTGTGTTGAATACTAGGGACACAGTAGCACGCACAACGGACATACCCCTACCTTGGTATAGTCCCCAACTTAGTGGGAAATAAGGACAAGTAAACAGACACTTGCATCAGTAAGGGGTAAGAGCTACTTTTGCAGAGTGGGAGGAACAGGGAGAAAAAAAATGTTCCATTTAACCACGCTGACCCAAATGAAAGAATTAGACAAAATATGTAAGCATCAACGTAGAGAGGATTAGATGAAAGTGCAGTTGGGGACATGGGGATGAGCCAGAATGATAGAGAGTGCGTGAGAAAGTCCAGCAGCAATGAAATAAGTGGAATATTCAAGGTTCTAAAAGTATTTCAATAATTTAGTGTAATGACAGAAAGTGCTCACGATTCTACTCTCCGAAGAGATGCTCAACTAGCGTGGAAAGCACAGATGTGTGAAGCTATGACTAGAAGTCACTGAACTTGCTATTCAGAAAGGTTCTTTTTTTCCAGTTTTGTGGTGTACAAAAGGCAGACCTAGAAGTGCTGAATTAGAAACTTTCAGAAACACTTTCTCTATTAATGGGGAGTGTCAGCGCACACCTTTCGTTGGCTCTGTTGTGCAACTTTTAAGATGGGTTTAATTCTCCAGTTCTCTCTAGAGTCATCGCGATGTGACGTGAGACAAACACAGGTATAGTCATCACGATGGGTGCTCGGTGCTTTCAGGTCTATGGCTTAAGAGTTGGGTGGTTTTGGGTTTCTTCGAGCCCCAGTTTCTTCCTTTGTAAAGGCAATCATAATGTTTGCAAAGATATCACTTATGAGAATAGGGGATTTCTTTGATTACATGAACTCTTTCAGTGTTCCACACCTCAGAGCTGTCATTGTTACCCACTCCACAGTTGGAAAGAGATATCGAGTCTCCTCAGAGAGAAAAACTTCTGATCCAGACTTGGCTTAACCAGGAAGGCTCCCCCAGTCTGAGCAGCATCGGACTGCCACTGTTGATTCATTTTGTGTCAGTGCCTGAGAAACTCGGTGACTTGTGTTTATATTTATGCTGGCATTTGGAGTCTCAGGAGGTGTGACTGAGATATGAGAAAAGACAAGAGAAAACAGAACTTTTAAGAAGCCAAAGCAAGCAGAGAAGCTTGTTTCCTCACTTTGGGCTGACTTCTAAATAACTTTGCAGGCCTCTTTCTGTATCACATCACTAAGGAGAGAGATAATGACTAAAATGCACACATACACACAAAGAGAGAGAGAGAGGACAGCTATAAAGGGTGCAAAATATCTTTGCTTTTAATTTTAGTTAGTATTTACTCAATACTCATTGCAAAATGTTACTTCCTTGAAACCTTATTTAATTCCTTATATTCTAAAAATAGGTCAGTGCAGAGTAAAATTTGTCCCGGGGAAAAAACTAGAGGCAGAAGATTTAGCATCTTGACAAAAATCATATTTCTGTGGGAACCCGATTCCCTGAGTAGCACATACCCTTTGAGACTGGCAGAGAGCCAGAAGGTAGTTCAACAAGGCTGACCTGGGCAACAAATCAGTGCCCCGCTCTTGTCTTTCATTCGAGATTGCAAACAGCCAGCCAGAAAATCCTACATCCTCAAAGTCAGTCTCATGTGCCTGCGTGCTTGCCAACACAATCCTCATATGCCTTGCTCACTAGGGAGGAACTTAGCCAACAGAACAGGGTAGTCAACTCTGCCAAGGATTCTTCTTTTTCCGATCTAGTTTGAAGAAGAGTGTCCCTGTGGGTGAAGCAAGGAGTTATCAGGTTAAATGGGTCTGCACTTACGAGCACTAGACTTCCATTTCACTGCACAATCCTCCAGCTTGGAACAAAACATCAAAGGCAGCGTTACTGCCTTTGTTATGTTCTTCTGTATTCCAGATGTGGCATCTTGTTATTCAATATGGTAATTCTATAGTCCACACTCATTTGCAAATTCATCTTTTTGCACACCAATGATAAATCTGTCCCAAAGACTGACATTAAGAGCCCCCAGAACTGACCCCATTCTTCCCTTTACAAAAGTGTAGAATAGGGATCCCGGGAAAGATGACCCAGTACTCCCTGCAAACTGGTGAAATGCTTTCAGAAGAACTGTCAACAGAGTCCATTTACAATAATGCAGTTGTAAAACCAATCTAACTCTCCAAAAGCAGGGGATCAATTAAAGTATGTCATTGCCTTAAAACGAAATTCTGAACAGCCATTGCAATCACATAATAAAAGCGTATTAGATGGCATTCGGAAATGCTACTGCTCTGTGAAGTTACGGAGCACAATGTGCAAAACCCTGAGACTATTCCAGCAATGTATTCATGCATGTGTCTGGAATAGTTCTCTCTCTCTCTCTCTCTCTCTCTCTCTCTCTCTCTCTCTCTCTCTCTCTCTCTCTCTCTCTCTCTCTCCTTCCCCATCCCCCGCACTGAAAATTCACTTTCTCTCCGGACATTCTATCTAAAATTGCAAGCTTTTCACAAAATTTTCCACTCCCATTCCTTTGTTTATTTTTACTCCTTAACATTTACAAATTTGTAACATACTAAATGTATCTGTCAAGAACCTAGACAGAAATAGAGGACACAGAGTGAAGTGATT